>JAMPIV010003287.1:923312-1210812 GCA_024509875.1 Oreohelix idahoensis
TGACTTATATCGTTGTCTTCCTGTGAATGGTGAGCAATAATTGTAGCCATATGCTGCACATGAATTGAAAATGAAATGAGAGACAGAGACAGTGAGTAACATCAGATGTGGTATGCAGCTTTTCATCTTCTTCAGCATCCCAAACCCTGAATATTTCTTGCTGCAAATAATAGCCTGTTTACATTTCTATCATTGATGTATATTCTGTTCGTTTTTTTTTCTTGTTGGACCCTAAATTTGCTCATTATAGCCTTCTTGTTTCTCTTGTCTCCATCCATGTGACATGCACTAGCCATCGTAGTCTATTTTGTCTCATACTATAGCTGGTGATATAACTAGGTCCTGCACATGGAACAATACATGAGATGCATCATCATTATGAGATTAGTGTATGGTCTTCTACTGTAAGCTACAAACCTTAATAATTGGGAAATTCCAGTACTGTTCAGCACCTCCTATGCCACGAAAAGCAGATGATGGAATTGTTACTTTCAGCTTGCAAAATGTTGCTAGGACAGAGGCAATATACATGGCAGCATAACATTGCACTAAATCAGCAAGCTGTTACAATGCACTTGGCAAGTTTGAAGGCAAACAGCAAAAACAGATGTAATTTTACAGGCAGATACTTCCTGAAGACAAGACAGTTAACACACTCCAAACCAACAGATAGCTTACCAGTTGTCCTGTGTAGTTCCCAGGGGTCTCTAAGGGGACAAAGAAAGAATAAGACTACTCTCTCCGTAGACATGTTGTAAGAGGTGACCAATACAAGGGTGATGTATGGAGCTGGCATCTTATCATATCAAACAAAATGTATCAGAAACTGTTGGTGTAACAGCACATGGATGCTTTGGTGCTTCCAGCAAGGGGGTCATCTGCAGTGGAAGCTCCATGCTGCATAAGGAGAACAAACAGGAAAATGATGTTGATGATGAACTATTGTTGATGCTGCAGACAGCTGAGAAATGGCAGTAGACCTACCTGGTAAAGGGATATACCCTGAAGTCATTCAAAAGTCTCATGGATGACCACATATAGTGCTGCATTCCCTGTCATCACACCAGATTATAATGATTGAGCTGACAGTTCCATATGAATAGAGATTAAATAAGCAGCACACTTTTAGAATGGCCAGATATGATGATCTGGTCACAGATGTGAAGCATGATGGGTTCACAGCAGAAGTAGCTGCTATAGAAATATGTGCAGGAGATCTAGTGGTGACCTCCGTGTATGATCTTCTGAAACATCTGAACCTGAAAGGACCATCAAAAACAAAGAAACTTGAAAGACTTGAGTAAAAGCATCATGCTGACTGTAGAACAACTTCTATGGGCTATTGGACTGAGAACAGTAAGTTAACATACATAATTGTTACTTTTACAAACACTTTAAGTTGGCAGAATGGATAAAATCAGGAGGAAACAGCCAATTTGAAGTAGCAATCAAAGTGGAGTGCATTCAGTTCCCAATGCAGGCAGGGAAGGAAAAAAAAGCAACAGGAGGGTGACACTTGGGAATATGAGCCAAGTTATGGCTTCCCGTCCCCACCAAACCGCAGTCCAGAATGTCAAGGATGTAAAAGGGCTTAAACAGTTGTCTAAAGAGGGGATTGCTTTTGATGATTATGTTACCTCATGTTGTAATGTTCTGTATGGAATTTTCTATCATTTAGTGTTATTTTAGGGTTACTATTCTCTCCTTGATATTATACCAATAACTCTTTCTGTCTCCAGCAGTAATTTTTAGATTTCACACAGTCACCACAATGAATGCCAATTTTTTTCAATAGGCGATGCTTTAAAACAAGCAGTAAAAAACGTATATTTGTGTGAAAAAAAAATTCTTATTTTGATACGTTCTGTATCTTCTTCTTCTTCGTTCGTCCTGAAAAGGACGTTGGTTGCATTGTGTCCATTTACAGCGAATCTGCAATATTTGCACCTTTCGGCCAACACATCTGACTTCAGCACTGCTTTTTTGGGACCAGGTTAGCCTTCCCTCTTTGATCCCTACTCACTCGGCCAGACTGCAGTGATGCAGCCTGTTTCCAGGACCACCACTTGGAGGTGGAGTAGGGTCTTGGTCAGCTCTGGTTCGCTGACCCTGACGCAAGCAGTGAAGCTGTGGATTGCTAACTGCATTCCTCACTGTTGACGCGTCTTAGGTCCCGTTCTGTATCTTAAATGTTACAGTTAAGTTTGTTTTTTATCATGTAATGTGCAGACATGAGGAAATTTGACTATAGCCAAAATGGAGTTACCAGCTGACTCTTCGGAGAACAGTGTACTGTTTCATGGCACACCATACACCAGAAATAAAAAAAATAAAAAAGAAGACCAAATTAAGAGTAGTAAGGTAGAAAGAGTTAAATGGATGTTAATTCTTCTAGATACCCTATTTTCAAAATGATATAAGTTGTATCATGTCTTGGGTGGGGGTGTACTGCAAGTTTCTAAGAAATACAGTAATGGTGGGATTATTAATGTTTTATATAACCACAAGTGATATATTCTTCATTACCATATGATCTTGTAGAAAACCATTAAATTACATATAAAAAGTATACTCATCAGTATAAATGTATACTGATTAGTTACATGCTTTTTATATATAATTTAATGGTTTTTGTTTCTGGTTTATTTCTACCATAAAGAGAAACCCACATTCCTAGACCATAAAGACTTATTCTCAATTTAACATGCCAGGTGTCTAGTTCTGTGTGTTCATATACTTACTTAGTCGTTCCCCTTCTACCGTGAGGTGTAGAGGTATGTGTTCATATACGTACGTAAATTCATACATCATCATCTCCTTTTTTATTTGCATGTTACGGAGCATGTAGCCACCCGTGTAGGTGACCTCTTTGAGGAAGCCTACACCAGATCACAAACTCTTGCTGCGGCAGTTTCCATAGCAATTTATTTAACATGATCAAGTTGCCAGCCCTATGCAGAACCTCATTAATCACCATTTACAATATACCAGAGGAAACAAGTGATCCTGTTCTGTCTTTGTCTCCTTAAAGACCCCCTTTAATTACACTGGCACACTCATGCACATGTGCTCTTTATTAGAAAAATAACTACCACTAATATTTTTATTTTCACTTTTCAAGGCTTTTATTTGTGAACCAGCGATGTTAAGCTTACTTACTATCTCAAACAAAAGATTATATGGCTGTGTTATTTTCCTCCTTCCTTGAAGATCTTGTTCCAGTCAAGTATGAAGTTATCGTAGTGACTGGTGACGTGAAAGGGGCTGACACAAATGCCAATGTGTTCATCACTCTCTACGGCACGAATGGTGACACTGGCAGGCGTCCACTCAAGAAATCCTTTCGAAATCTCTTTGAGAGAAATCAGAAAGACACATTCCAGATTGAAGCTCTGGATTTGGGTGAGTGTGTATGTGTAAAAGCTGGAAATTTAATAGTTCATATTGGAATAGCTTTTATTGTCAGATTTGTGGACATTGTTGATGCAGCTGTTTTGTTCACATCTTCAGCACCACAACGTATAATGCATATTACTTAAACATTTTATCAGTATGCATTTTTTTTTGTGTGTGAATCATCACAAACTGTAAAAAGTGATTAAAAAAAAAATAGAAACTATAAGATTCTTGTATATTGAAAACATAAACGAATGGAACACAGGTATTAGCAGAAGGAAATATTGCAACATGCAAGCAAATAATCTTCAATGAAACACAGTGTTGACAACCTGTTAATAAGAGAAATCACCTTCAAATTCAAGTAGCAAAAACCTATTGTGAAAGTGAGTAAACATTGAAGGAGTTAATCTTCCCAGAGGAACAGTGAGCAATACTGTGTTATTGTTGAACAGAATCAACAGCATTGCACTCCGGGTAAACCCACGGGTGCTCAGTCTCCCTCAGTAGATGTCAAAGTGTGTTAAAGCTGACTGTTCCTGTAACTCGCTGGTGTATACATGACAGATGCATTCTCTCATATGTGAAAACAATACTGTGTGAAAAGAATGAAATGTGCATCCATGAAGATGATTAAAGAAAAAAGATAGAAATGAATTTTAAACAAACAAACAAAAAAGAAGAAATTAAGAGTAGTGGCCAGTAAGATGGTAAAATGAAATAAAGCTATGTCAATAGGAAACAGCCTTACATTGCTGAAATTGCTGAAGGAGGTGATAATGTTTTCTTCCAGATGTGACTGCTATCATACAAGCTGTCAGTTAGGTTAGCACTGAGCAATGTTATCAGATACATGCACTCAGAGTATTCACTTTTCATGGTCACATTTGAAGCTTTGCAGAGTTTTATTATCTGACTATTATAGTTAACATTACCTGGATCTTTTTTTCAACAGGTGAACTTAAGAAGATCAGAATTGAACATGACAACAGTGGATTCTGGCCAGATTGGTTTTTGGAGAGAGTGGAAGTCATCAATATGGCCACAAACTACACAACTGTATTTCCATGTGGCAAGTGGTTGTCTAAGAGCAAGGGAGATAATGAAATTGTCAGGGAAATTCATGCCAAAACTGAGTGAACATTTTGGCTTGCTAGTGGCTTTAAGCAAATTGAATGTTAGACATAGATCTGTCAATCATACACTGTTACACAACAGCTGAGAAATACCTCACACAAACCTCCACAGCTCATCTTCATCTCTTGTAACATATATATGTAAGTAAATCAGTTTCAAGTTACCTGTTTTATGGTTTTCAAATATTGGTGCCTCATAATAGGGAATACATGTGACCAAGGGATTAGAGCCTTAGAAAATGTACTCCCAGCCAGCTAAATGGATAATATGTCAAAATAACAGGCTAAGCTTAGATTTGCCCCAACTGAGAATAAATCAGTAGAAGAACAAAATAACAACATCAGGAATGTCAGTGATGTACTGCTTTGCCACAGCTAGGTGGATTCACCTAGATCTAGGTTTTTTGCCCCGTCTAGGTGACATTTTCTTTCATTATTGAAGTGCACCACCTAGATTTCTCCCAAAATAACCCAAAAATCTAGGTTTCTTTTTTCAAAATTCAGAGTGGTAACGTTGGTGATGTATATAGGTCTGCTGTAGGGGAGTGAAGTGTTAGAGACTTCCTTATACTAATGCTTTATGTGGAGGGGTGACATTTTCCCTTGCTCACTGCTTTTGCCTTTATGACTCAAGAGTCAGGTACCCATTAACAGCTGGATAGCAGTGATGTGTAAATGACTCTAATCAGGCAGATAAATGACAGGTTGTACTTGACTGAGAATGTGTCAGGATCACAAACTGACATGAAAATGTGAACTGTAGAGTTATGTGGTATAGCGAACAGTACAGTCAGCTGGACAAAGAAGTAAAATGTCAAACCCGTGCCAACAAAAGGAAATTTCTGGATTACCTTGCAAGGTAGGCAGAAGAGGCAGCACTGAGAAATGAACAAAGCACAGTTTATAAAATAACTAAAACTATCAGCGGAAAATGAGGTGCAAACAACATAACATTAGTAAGAGACAAGCAAGGAAATCTCATCACCACAGCACAGGGGCAGGAAACAAGATGGGCAGAACACTTCAGAGAAACACTGAATAAGGAACCACCAGAGACTCAGCTGAATGTTCCTGAGGCTGATAGTGACAGACGTAAATACAGACATTCCACGAAAAGAAGAAATTATCACAGCTATCAAAGGGTTAAAAAATGGAAAAGTGCCTGGTCACGACAATTTAATTCTGAGTTATTCAAGGCATATTCTGAAATAGCAGTAGAACATTTAGAACCACCATTTCCACAAGTCTGGAAAACAGAGACAACAACACAGTGACCTAAAAGAATAATTGTCAAATTGCCCAAGAAGGGCGACCTTGCAGAATGCAACAACTGGAGAGGAATTACTCTCCTCTCAGTTCCCAGTAATATACTAGGCAGGATAATTATCCAGAGAATTTTAAAATAAGTAGACCATAAACTGAGGAAAGAACAAGCGGGATTCAGAAAGAACAGGAGATGTGCAGATCATATATTCATCCTCAGGAACATTATAGAGCAGTGCTCAGAATGGCAGAGACAGCAATACATTAACTTTGTTGATTTTGAAAAGGCTTTTGACAGCATACACAGGGACAGCCTATGGAAAATACTGAGGGCTTATGGAACTCCTAGCTGCATTGTTTCCATTATAAAAAGCTTCTATTCTAACTTTACATGCAGTGTTGGGTTGAGCAACCTAACTTTCAAGGTGAAGACAGGAGTACGACAGGGATGCCTCTTATCAACAACTTTACTTTTGACAGTCATAGACTGGGTGATGCGCCAGACAACAGAGGGCAGTCCAAGAGGAATTAGATGGACGACATTTTCTAAACTGGAAGACCTGGAATATGAAGATGACATTGCACTACTCGCACATTCACATCAACACATCCAAGAAAAAACTGATAGACTGAATAAGTATAGCCAGCAGGTGGGTCAGAACATCAACCTGAAGAAGACAGAGGTCATGACAATCAATGTGGGCAAACCTGAGCAAATAACAATAAGGAACCAGATACTAGAACAGACAGGCACATTTACATACTTAGGATGCATAGTAACACCAGATGGCAGAAAAAGCATCAACAACAGAATGAATAAAGCGAGAACAGTCTTTGCTAGTCTCAACAACATTTGGAAGTCTTCCCAGTACGGCACAAACACCAAATTAAGATTATATGAGAGCTGTGTACTTTCTGTGCTTCTCTATGGTGCAGAATGCTGGAGAGTAACAGAGAAGGAAATGTTGAAACTGTCCTCTTTCCACACAGTGTGCCTAAGGAAAATTCACCGAATCTTTTTGCCGAATACCATCACCAACCAAGAACTACTTATTCAGAGTAACCAAGAGGACATGCACACCATCATAGCTGGGAGACGCTGGAGTTGGGTTGGCCACGTCCTCAGAAGAGACCCTGATGCCATTACAAGAACAGCTATTCTATTGACCCCCGAAGGAAAGCAAAAGAGAGGCTGACCAAAAATAACTTGGCGGAGAACTGTGGAGGCTGAGATGCAAAGAATGAACCAGAGTTGGGGCAGTGTACGAAGGATGGCCGCCTACCGAACAAAGTGGAAGTAATTTGTTGCTGCCCTACAAGACGCCACCAGGCGTGATGGCCACTGACTGCTTTGACAGTCGGCGGCTAAGAATCAAAGAAGAAGAGTTATTTGCTTGCTCAGTTCTGTTTGAATTAACTCTTGACTTCTTGTTTTAATACTGTACAGCTCAGAAGTTATTTGAAACTTGTACAGGCGAACCCTGCTTTATGATGGGTTAGGTTCCAGACCCTTGCTGTAAAGCGAAAATTGCCATAAAGTGATGAATCACTTTTTTTCTCTTGCAAATGCATAGCAAACCCTAATAATATGTTTACACAATCATTTACTAAGTTAGCTTTTCAATTAGATTTGTAAAAAACAGGTAGGTTTTTTTTTTGCATTGTGCTTCATAGCTCATGGATTTTCTGAATGATAAATCATCATTGTTATTAAATTGCAGTCACCAGCTGCATTAGCCCTTGACAAGAGAGGAGTTAGCCTGTCTTTTGCAGCTTTGTAACCAGGCATTGACTCCACCTCTTTAGCAAATAAAAGTCATTGAAGGCAACTTCTTCCAAAACAGGGCCGTTTCATCCCTGTTGAATATCTGCTGCTTAGCATGTCCACCTGCATTAATAATTGTACTCACTGGTGTGCCAAACCTAGCTTTCGGCCTATCTTAGCATTCGTTAAACTGTGGTCACTTAGTTTTATCATTTCTAACTTTGCATCTAAAGTAAGAGAGTTATGATTCTCTTTTTCTCACTAGCAGACTTGGATGCCATTATAATTTAAGTAAAAATTCACTTTTGTATATTATATAACAAGTTTGAAACATTAGAGAACACAGAGATGCTGAACGATCAAATGGTAGGATCAGACTGACTGATTGACATCAAGATGTCGTCTGACTCCGATTTCAGAGATTACTATTACTGATCGTGGGTTGATCGAAAAGTGCCATAAGAGTGAAGAATGCACCAAAAATGTGGAGAAGGGTTATAATTGAGAAGCACCATATCATCGAAGCACAGCGTCATAATGAGGGGATCGCCTGTAGACTTCACTTGTGGATAATAGAGAAATGTCTGGACTTCACCTGCTGAAAGTTAAAATAATGTTTGGACTTCAACTGTTGAAGTAGTTTGATAACCTGGAGAAACTTTAAGTGTGTGATTATTATACTTGTGTGTGTGTGTGAAATTTTGATGTCATTCCACTTTCACTTTATAAAGTAAACTGTTATTGGTATTATTTGTATAAACATTTTTTTTAACACACGTTTTTGAGGCAGTGTTACAGAATTACAGAACATAAATAGAAGTTAGCTGTCTAAGTTTGGTTTCATAACACATTTCTGGCTAGGCATACTGAATTGTAGCTGATGCCCTCCTTTTGATGCTTTTATTTGCCTGTTTGGCCTTATTCTGAGATACCATCATATTTCTTAATGTCACATTGCCTTTATAACTTTGTTAACTACGTAATGCCTTGTCTATGTAGTTTTTGCTGTATGAATGTTAGATTAGCTTTATGACCATGTCTTAGAATGTCAATCTTCTAAGTGACTTGTTGAAATAATTTTTGCTGTATGTTATTACCTTCATCCAAGCCTTGTAAGTGTGTTACGTGTATGATGGACAGCAGACAGCCTTTTGTTATGAACACTGTTCTTGTTATATTATGTTATATTTTATTTCTTCCGTTAAAAAAAAAGTGCCATTTTTGTTACCTAATTTAAGCTATACATTTTTATTTTATTGCAATTATTATATTAACATTTATGTTTAAATAATCAGTAAGCAAGGCAGCCTAAATATTTTCTGTTTATTTCATTTTTTTACACCAAAATGATTACATTTCCAATCCAGGTTTTCTACATTATTATTTACACATTTTCTATGCTTTGTGGAGTATGATGATTCATAATATTAGACTTCAGTTTTTTTTTTTTTTTTCTGAATGAATAGCTAGGAAAGAACAAACAGGATCAGTTAAAGATATTAACATGTACAAAGAAAGAACTAGAACTTACAACAATTAAGTTCCTATGGATCATTGATTAGTGAAAATAGAGTAGGTAGAGTTGGCTAGAACATGTTCACTAAACAGAAGTTAACATGAGGCTAGAAAAGTCTTCACAGAACTGATGAAAGACTTAGACCCAGAGAGTGCCCAAGATGAAAAGTGCTATATTGTCTCTGTGATTAGAAGCCATGCTGCCATTGTTTTATGATCTATAATAAAAAGTGATTCATTATGTAGTTTAAAATATGTATAAGATTATATGGAAGACTTCCATATGTCGGCGTCTGTGGCCTAATGGATATGAACGCAGTTTCATAATCCAGATATACCAGGTTCAAAATCTGCTGCAGGCGGTTTGGTAGCAGATCGCTTTGTGTGGATTTTTAACAATGGTATAAGCGCCGTACCGTTCAGAAAGCAATGGCAAACTACTGAATGAAAAAAATTGCCTAGAAAAATCACAAACAGCCAATAAAAGCTGGGGTTATCCTGTAAAGGATAAGCAACTAACTATATATATATGTGTGTGTGTGTGATTGAATACATTGGTGACGAATTGACACAGGATTGATAACATTTTAATTATGAGATTGTGGGTCGGGATAGTAACCTCATCATGTAAAACATATTGCTACATAAACAAACACTGTAAGAGTATGTGAATGTTTTATGTAGGCTTCCTGTAAGAGGGTCAGCTACAGTGGTGGCTCCATGCTCTAAAGGGAGCAAAAAAAGGAATGATGATGATGAGATACTGCTATCACAAGAGATGAGATACTTCTATCACAAGGGATGAGATGCTGCTATCACAAGAGATGAGTTACTGCTATCACAAGGGATGAGATGCTGCTATCACAAGGGATGAGATACTTACTGCTATCACAAAGGATGAGATACTGCTATCGCAAGAGATGAGATACTTCTATCACAAGGGATGAGATGCTGCTATCACAAGGGATGAGATACTGCTATCACAAGGGATGAGATACTGCTATCACAAGGGATGAGATGCTGCTATCACAAGGGTTGAGATACTTACTGCTATCACAAGAGATGAGATGCTGCTATCACAAGAGATGAGGTACTTCTATCACAAGGGATGAGATGCTGCTATCACAAGGGATGAGAAACTGCTATCACAAGAGATGAGATACTGCTATCACAAGGGATGAAATGCTGGTATCACAAGGGATGAGATACTTACTGCTATCACAAAGGATGAGATACTGCTATCACAAGGGATGAGATGCTGCTATCACAAGGGATGAGATGCTGCTATCACAAGGGATGAGATGCTGCTATCACAAGGGATGAGATGCTGCTATCACAGGAGATGAGATGCTGCTATCACAAGAGATGAGATGCTGCTATCACAAGAGATGAGATACTGCTATCACAAGGGATGAGATGCTGCTATCACAAGGGATGAGATACTGCTATCACAAGGGATGAGATACTGCTATCACAAGGGATGAGATGCTGCTATCACAAGGGGTGAGATGCTGCTATCACAAGGGGTGAGATGCTGCTATCACAAAGGATGAGATACTGCTATCACAAGGGGTGAGATACTGCTATCACAAGGGAGGAGATACTGCTATCACAAGGGATGAGATACTGCTATCACAAGAGGCCAGGAGTGAGACATACCTACAGCAAGGAGCATCTTTTAGAGACTGTTGCACTTTTGATAAAAATGTTAACTTTTGAAAAATTTGTGAAAAATTATGAGTTTTTGTACACAGTCATGCCCAAGATGTTACATTCTGAGTAAATGTGGTCTTTTAGCTGGTGCCTCATTGACATTTCTCAGTGCATCAATGCTTTCAAAGTACGGTACAAAATCTAGGATCATTTGTCACAAATGTAAACATGTAATAGCAGAGAATGTGAAGTTGTATCAGATATAAACATCTCAAAATGGATATTTGTAACCAAATGACAGATTTTTATTTGAGGTATTGATGCCAGAAAAAGCAAAAAGTATTTTGTAGATTCTTGCAGTAGTGACCAAATTATTGCCCTTTTTAAAAGAAAATAATGTGCAGAAATAATTTGTTCTCATTTTCAGTGTCTCGTTGATATTTTAGAATTCACAATATGTTACCACTTTTAGTTGCCTTTTGAATATGCCTTCAAGATTTTTTGTTGGTTTAACACATACAATTTTATATGTTACCCATGTATTAGCAGAGTGCAAAAGTCAAGCAAAGAATAACAACTCTGTAACCTACTAAGCTTGCCATAAAAGATGACTAAGGAGGGTTGGGCATGGGACAGCCTATCCCGTCCTGCAGAAACTTGAGGCCACAAAAACCTTCAATGAATGTCAACAAATCTTCAAAAATAAGTAATTCAAATCATTCAATTAAGTCATCTAAGATGGATGAAAGGTGGTCTATCAAGGATTGTGATGACAACGTCTAGGGAAAGCCGACAAGTCAGGCTGCTGTTTCACCTTTTTTTTTTTCTCCTAGAAAGGAAAGGGATAACAAAGACATGGAAAGACTGGCACAGGACAGGTGAACTTGGCATGAAATTCTTGTATGCCTTTGCTCCTTGGGGAGGTCAAAGGTAATGATGATGACTTAACTCTTTGACTCCGGAACAATGCTCAGTGTGTTGAAAAATTGTAACTACCATGCCACCATAACGCTCAGAGCGTTGTTTTTAGTTTACCACAAATAAACCCCAAAAATCGTCCATTTAATGCAGTTCAAATTTTAAAACTCGTAGAATGACTTCCGCTACTATTTAAACAACTAATTTTAGTGTAGTTAAGCAGCAGGTTTGCGTGTTTTGATGTTATTACAATTTGTGTGACGATTCTCTCATTTTTCATTGTTGTTGCTACAGAAATATGACAAGCGTTATATTTACAATTTCTAAGCCTCCTAAGTGAATAATTGTGTCAAACTACTTAGAAACATTGCTGACATTGACGATGTGATGATGATTGTTTGGTAGCCACAGTTTGTTATCAAATAATGGAATCGGTGCAGAAAAGCTAGATACATTAGATTTAGTTGATGAGTGGGCGTAGTCCTATTCTGGCTGATCGAAAAGCAACAAAACTAGACCGACAGTAACATCTAATCACTAGTCCTAGGTAGAAGAAGAAGCTTGGGATACTATTAAAATATTAAACAAGTGTAAAAAGATTTTATATGATGTTATTCTTCTTTATTTGTTTGAAAATTATTTTATTCTTATAAGGGACCATCGTAAAAATTGGTGTGAATAACACTAAACGTACTAACTGTGGCCATAATCACTGTTTTTTTTTTTTTGTTAACTTCGTAAATGGATTGCCTTGACGTTTGAAGACTAAAAAGAAAGTTTTATTGTCTACAACAGTAATTTGTCTTTGGTAAGCTCATATTCTATAGTTAACTTTTTTCATGTTTTTCAATTTTACATGCAAATAGTTTTAAGTATAACAAACTTACTTGTGTTAATACTACCAAAGACACTATATATTACAATTCTCTATCTGTTTCCCAACAGTTTAGTATATAATAAGTACATGTTCACAGAAAAGATTAACATAAAATTTACATTAAAAGTTAGTACACTTTAGTACCATTTAGAATTCTTCAAAAAATAATTACAGCGCAGGGTGGAAAATAATTAGGGAGTCAAAGAGTTAATATAAGAGAAGCTGAAGTTCCATAAAATATGCTAATCTCAATATCAATTATTTCAATAAGGGTTTTTATTTCTCTCTAAATCATACATGCCAAATGTTACTAGTTTTGTGAAGAAACGCCACTCATATTTATTGATGTATACATGTGGCCAGTTACCATCACCAACTAAGAACTGCTTACTTGGAGTAACCAAGAGGACATGCACACCATCATAGCTGGCAGGTGCTGGAGTTGGGTTGGCCACGTCCTCAGAAGAGACCCTGATGCCATCACAAGAACAGCTATGCTCTGGACCCCTGAAGGAAAGTGAAAGAGAGGCTGACCAAAAAACAACTTGGTGGAGAACTTGTGGAAGCTGAGATGCAACGAATGAACCAGAGCTGGGGCATTCTACGAAGGATGGCCACGGACCGAGCAAAGTAGAAGCAGTTTGTTGCTGCCCTACAAGACGCCACCAGGCGTGATGGCCACTAACTGCTTTGACAGTTGGCGACTAAGGATAAAAGAAGAAGAGGAAGACATGTGACAGTTCTCAGAATATGTTTCTTCATTTATATATGTGGTAGCTCTCAGAATATCTTTATTGATCTATAAATGTGGTAGCTTTCTGAATATGTTTATTGATTTATACATGTGGTTGCTTTAAGAAAATGTTTATTGATTAATATATTGTGATTGCTCAAAGAAAGTATTTCATAACTTACAAATCAACAGTTGATTTCAAATGTTTATTGCAATACACGTAACTAGCTGCTGTCAGAAAGTCTGTTCTTCCATGTTTTAGAAAGAGTTCATAGAATACATTTATTCACTCATGTTTTTAGTTGTTTTAAGAAAAGTACATGTGTTTGCAGAAAAACATACCAGGGCTCGTAAGAGGAGCTCACATAGATGTGATAAATATATTAACATATTTGTGCATTGTCATAAACTCACGGAGGTGACACAGATTTGTATGTACAGACAAGAATATTAAAGGCTAGAACAGCTGTTTTTAGTACTGATGACATTTGGAAATTTTATTGATTCTTTCATTCTTTGTACTTTTCTTTGCTTGTGGAACATACAGCCACAGCTGTTACTTGCAACTTATATTGGTCTTTTTTGTTTTTTAACAGCAACACTATTGCTTTGGCTTATTCTCTCCACGATCTCTGTGGTCAGCTTTTCTCTTTCCTTGTAGGTTCCAGTCAGTTGTACTGTTTGATTGTTTCTTGAGTGTGTATGTCCTATCCATATCCACTTTCTGTCTTTAATCTTCAACCATAATGGTTATTATGTTGGTCTGCTCCACAGATTTGTTTTTGTTTTTACATCTGGCAGTTGACTGCAGAAGATGGAACAGAAGCAGATTTTGGGATATCTTTTATATCATTTATTTCTTATTTACAAGATTTATACAGTTGGTCATCATGTTTCTTTGTGGTCCTTACAGGGCATGGAGCCACCACTGTAGTTGTTCCCCTTGCAGGAAGCCAGCACCACGTTGTCACATGCTTATACAATGGTGGTTTCTGTAGAAATTTGTTTTACGTGATGAGGTTGTCAGACCCATGGACAGCCTCATATTAGTGGCCTTGTATGTCATGCCTCAGGGTGCAGTAGGCTTATTCTGTCTTTGTTTCTTCACAGGCACCAGGAAAGAGACCAGGCCATTTTTGTAGTCAGTCAAATTGAAATTTTGTTTCTAAAGTTAGATCTTTTTTTTTTTTTTTTTTTTTTGAGAGGAAAATGTGATGGAGAGCTTCAGAGTGTAATAAAGATAGATGAAGAAAATGCTAACCTTGTTTTACTAGGACAAGGAACATTTCTCAACTTTGATGTTTTAAAAGTACCAGTGTTTCCTCTTATGCTGGTTACAATTAATGCTGAAAATGTTTAGTCAAAGTTATGTATTACATGTTTGATACTTGAAAGTTGATCGCAAGTTTATTTAAATACATTTGTAGAAAGTCAACAGAATACATACACACACAAACTTGTCACTGGCAATGGCTAAGTAATTAAAATATTGTATGAACTGAAAACTGCAAAATTATGATTGTACCACACCATGTACTTCCTGGCAGTATCTGAGAAGACAAAGAAACTATAGAGGGAGATAATATGAAGTTATGCCTGGGGCTGGCAACGTCATCGTGTAAAACTAATTGCTACAGACACCTCCGCTGTTTGATCACATGAATGCTTTGGGGGAGGGGGCCAGATGCAGTCATGGCACCATGTTGCTCAGGGAGCAGAAAGGGAAACAAATTGCTGAACTATTTGAACATAAGTCTTATACATTTTACACTGACTTATTTTTTTATAAGTCGTAAATTGCTCACATGAATATACAACAGTAACAACTTCCAATCAGGCAACTAACATGAGGTTGTACATGTGACTAGCAACCTGATCATATCAAACATATTACTACAGAAACTACTTCTGCAAGAACACTTAGTCTTCCTGAAGAAGGCCATATGCAGTGATTGATTCGTGCTTCATTAAGAGCGAAGTAGAAGATGATGATGATGATGATGATGAACCACATCCAAGGCTGTTTCACTGTTGGTCTTTTTTGTCTGCCTACTTCTTATTCTTGAACATTCCAGCTGAGTAACTAATGTACATTCCTGCACCACCTTCATATACTATTCCTTCCTGTGTGGTTTTGGTGGCCTTGCTCAATTTTTCTGTTCCCACTTCTTTTAGATTCATCTCATCTCATAATCGGAACCTCTTCTACCCCGTGAAACGAGGTGTAGAGCGGACCCAAGTGCACAAGGACCATGGGCGGGACATGTAATCGAAGTGACTTGGCAAACAGGTGATTAGCCCATTGTGCCCTTCTTTTAGATTGCGAGATTCAAACAGTTAGATGGGCACGCGAAATTCTGCTAAAATATACATATATATGTATATATTTCCTGTAGACTTAGACTCAGCCATGTTGTATAATTCATGTAACTATACTTGCCTTATATTTTACAGCCAGTGCTCAACTTACTATTATGGTCTTATTATTTCAGTAAAAGGACTAGGAGACACAAAATAATGCCAAATTTTCAGTTCTACAACTAGTCTTTACAGTCTTATGCTTTCTTTTGTTCCTTCTTTTACATCTTTTCAAATTAATGATTGTCCTATGAATGTATGCATATTAAAACTCTGCCATGTATGTCATTTTAGACATGGGAAACTAACTTCAACATTTGTTTACTTTAAAAAATGTGGTCATTGGTAGTCACTTAATGACCTATTAGATTTGTTTCTTGTTTGAAAAAAAAAATGTATACAATTAATTAAATCAAATTTTATTTCTAAAGTTAAGAGTATTTTAATTTCTTGAGGAGGAGAGAAGGGAGAATGTGATGGAGAGTATTAGAATGACATAGAGACAGATGAAGATAATGCTGGTGAATATTTATGTTGGTACACACACCTTGTATGTATAAAGACACAGTATATATTTGCATTTGTAATACATTTGTTTTATTTACTCTTACTCTTTATGGCCTCTACAGCCAGAAAACATGATAGAAAGATTGAGAGTGAACTAGAGAGATATGAAGGTAATCATCATACTTTTCCTTTGTGCTCCTTGTGAAGCATGGGACTACTACTGGAGATGGTGACCTGCAGGAAGCTTGCACTAATCATTCACATTCTCTTACAGCACTGATTGTTGTGGCCGTGTGTTTGTCATGATAAGGTTGCCATGCCCCATGTACAACTTGGCATTATTCACATTGTCTGAGGGTGCAGTGAGTCTTTTCTTTCTTTATCTGTACACAGGCCCTCATGTTTCCAGTGCCAGTAAATATGATAGAGATTCAGTATGAAATAGAGATTAGAGATTCAGTATGAAATAGAGAGATATCTCGTACAAAGGAAATTCTAGCTGTTCATTAAATTGGTATATAAGTTCCTTAGGCACCCCCTCAAAATAAAGAAACACACTTGCAAGTTTTTGGGGTTTTTTTTTTTTTACGGGTAAGTACTGTCATAATAGTATCTTATGGCCTCCTTCCTGTCACCTACGGAAAACCAGCCCCTCGCACCCCCTTATTATGACAGTGAACAAATGGTAATTTAAACTCAAAGAGAAGGTGCAGAAAGAAAATACCTTGACAAACTGACAATGTGGTGTGGGAAACTAATAAAGATATGCTTACGGTTGACTAAGACATGGGGAGTCTCAGAGGGGAGGAAGTACTATCTCTCTCTGGCATGTAGTAACAGGCTCGTAGCCTCATCATGTAAAATAAATTGCTGCAGAAACGATCACAGAAGCAGCAAATGAATGCTTTGGTACTTCTTCCTCCTCGTTCACTTTCAGACGTCAACCTGAATATGTTCAAAGAAATCAGTGGTCAACTTGAGGTTATTTGCATCTCTGTAGAGTTTTTTTCAAGAATGGTACTGGTGATCGCCATATGCACTTTCTCTGTTACTTATATGTTGATCACATCATACAGAAGTGCAGGAGAGGTCTGGCAGCCCTAAAAACAATTGTTGCAGTGCACTTGGAGCAGAGATTACTATTTCTCCTTGATCATCATTGAAGAATCGGTAATCGAGTATGGGCTGGGAATACTCATGCTGTCAGTAACACAAATTGAATGACTGGAACGCATTGAGAATGAAGGGATGGGTATAGCCTTGGGCTGTTCGGAAGATACCCCCATTGTGACGATGTGTCACATGCTTTGATTGCCGTCAATTAGATCCAGAAATACCACGGCCCAGGAAAATACTTATATGTGAGTAACCACAGACAAAAGGCATCCCCTGCATGGGAACTTAGCTGACATCAGAGTAGCTTCAAGCACCATAGAAGGTGCATTGGATATGGATATGGGAGAGATATTAAGGGTAATTAATGATCGTCTATTAGAGACACACTGCAATTGATGAATCATCAAGGCTAAGATTGCTGGAATTTGACATCAAACGCAAGACCAGCAGGGATGGACATATGAGATGAAGCATCCAAACTGCATACAACCAGCACACAACAGGAACAGTTAGCATTCATACCCTTCGACATTTGCTGAGGGCGACTGAGCACCTATGGGTTTGCCCTGAGTGCAATGATGTCGATTCTGATCAACAATAACATGTTGGGAACCTTTGAAGCAGATGTCAAGCAGTCATTCTATTGGTGCCACAGTTACATTCATCAGTAGTTCATTTCTTTAGCTTGTTGAATAGATGGTATCTCAATCTGTTGTGGCCTGTGCAAAGTTTGAAGATTACCACTTGTTCACAAGAACACATGTCTGACAGGGGAGCATCTGATGATCAGATTCCTTCCTCTTGTAGCACATATATGTGTATTCTCTAGATCAGGGGTCAGCAACCGGTCGATCTTGATTGTCACGAAATGGATTTATGACTAGAGACTGTCTACATATAGTGACAAGACAATAGTAAGAAGAAAGACTGAAATGATAGATTCAGATAGAAATATAGTGCAAAATGTGAAAGTTGAGACCATTGGCTCCGAGGTTGAGAACCGAGGTTGATTCTTTCCTCGCCACTTCGGACGTTTAAATTGCTATGGCCTCGAACCACCTCTAACTACCCTAAGGGGATAAGGTTCAATTTAGATTCACAAACACCAAGGTACAGACAACATATAGCTACTGTACTAAAGGAAATGACTGATGCCAGCTACAATTTATACAAGTTTATTATACACCTATAAACAACTCAGATACATAAAGTGCGAGGAGGCACTCCTGAAACAAAATCAAGCACAGTTAAAATTGCATCAACCCCAACCCTTCTCCCACAATTGCAACCTGTATGGAGAAAGAAAGTAAGGTTAACTGAAATGAACTACACTGCACTTGATGTCGCCTACCCTCCAAACTAGCTGTTCTAAATTCTAACTCTAACTCTCAGTCCACTGATAGCTGGAACGACTACGAAGTGTCTACACAATCTCTGCACAGACTTCGGTTCTACACAGCCTATCCTGGAATCTCCTGAACACAACTAACTGCACCTCTAAACTTCAGCAGCGGTCCTCTGCTATGATCTTCAACAAAACTACGTCTCTTTTCTGTGCTGACTTCTGTAGAGAGAATGTTCACCCTTTCTCTCTCCACGAACTCTGGATTTTGATGACTGAGGTTTAACAGAACCCCACTGGATTCTAAACTGGCACTGTAGCTGACTTCTACCACTCTGAAATTACCTGCCCGATTACCTATGACTGGCGATGGGGCTATCGGCTTTATTATGGCCGTGAAGAAGCGAACATAAAATTACCACAACGCTGGCAGCATGCCAAATCTGCGTGTGTAACGAGCGTCAGAACTCAGGATTTATCCACAAAAATCCTATTCGCTGGAAAATGTCTTCCCCTGGCTGGGAAAACGTATTTTCTTCCTCTCCTTCCACCACTGGCAATTCATGCGCGACTTAGCTTGTCGGCGAATGCCACCTTTTTTTGCCGTGGGAGAAATTTGTGGTATCAAACTTCTGCTCTTCCCACAAAGCCGGTACCTGCTGTTTTAGACAAAACAAAACAACAGCTAAACAAACCGTAATAAATCTATTTCTAATAACACCACCTCCCTGACTCTTCAACACGTTATGCACCTCCATACAAAAAAATCATGCCAACACCGTCCGCTCCTCTCCTGTTCCCTTCTCTACCTGAGCCTACAAAGTAAACATTGGCTAACCCAGATCGCTTGTTCTGCCTGACTAACTCCGAGCAACAACAATATTTTCACTGGCCCGTCTGGGCAGACGTACTGTGGCCTACTTCTTACGCTGACACTAATGCCGTAATGATTAATACAAAATAAAACTAGCCCTCTCTAGGAATTCCTAAAATTCCCGTCAGTATGATTAATCACCTCAAAATTGAAATAAAATATTATTCCCTTAACATAAATAAATTTCATCTCCATCTTCTGAATACACAGAATAACAATGCACAATCAATAACATATAACCCTGTTTACGCTAGCATCTAAATGCCGTCAAAAGTTATACATAACCCCCGATTATCAAATTGAAAACCCCGTAGTTCAACCACGTGTTTATAATTTTAAGACCACGTGCTTATCTCCCCCTCGTCCCTCTGAACATCGTATCAATAACAATTCCGTAACCCACGCGCCCACGTGCTTTACAAAGTCCACCTCTTCTCCCCTCGTCCACCTATAGAAGTGTACTATACTATAAATAACTTGTAGCATTACATTCACAATAAAATCCCAAATACACAGACTCCCGTCATTCTGTAAATAAATATGATCCGCAGATGCGAGTTTCTCTCCCGACCGACTTTGCCATAATACAAAGCGGTGATATCTCAACTTTTAAACCATGCCGCTATTCTTTCAACAAGGAATTAAATGGACCTATAAAGTTTCAAGTCTATCACTAAGATCGAATTGATGGCTCTGGAGTTAAGAATTAAATTAAACTAAAACTTCCCAAGAAACTTAAATGATCGGCTAGGACTAGAAAAATTAAATAAAGTCCTCACGCAAAAATTTCATGCTTACCAAATCTCGAATGTCCAACTGAAAGGCAATCGACAATTTGCTTCTGGCACCGAGCTTGGCAATTTTTCCATTAAAGAGAAAGAGGCTATGAAATATAGGCCTTTTATAATCAAGACCCCCACGCGCCGACTTCATGACGTCATATGCGCGGCGTGGTTCTAAAGCCAATGAGAGCTCTGCATTTCAACTGCAGTTAGCTCTCAGCCAATCAGAACCTTAGATCGTTCTGATGTAACGTGCATGGGTTTTAGACAAAGAAACGAGATTAAGCCTAGCCCTATACTGCGGAAATGAAGCAAAAATGGCCGCAAATAATTTAACTCCCGAAAAATGCGTATATGGCCACGCACTATCTTTAAAAAAAGGACACTCTGGTGCCAATCCTGATCTAGCATCTATAATCTTTCTTCTAGAAAAATACTGTCCAATTCCCCCCCCCCCCCCCCCCCCCCCCCCATTCTAAACACATAAAGAAGAACCATAAAGCAGATGAGATCCAACTCCCTCGTGATCTCATCTTGAAAAAAACGTAAATAATAGGAGAAGAAACACGGAGAAGGATTTTCTGTAATCCCTCCTAAAAATAGTGAACAAATTGCAAGGAGAAAAAGACATGGGCCATTTGAAAGACAGAATCTCAGTACTTTCGTCACATTGATCTACCGGTAGATCACAAGGCATTATTTAATAGATCTCCATGTGACGGGGGGGGGGGGGGCGGGGGGATTTGTAACCTAGGTAAATGTCAGATTAGTCCTCTCAAACCAACACTTAAAAGCACTGTGTTCCCAGTACTTTCGAGGTACTTCCAGGGAAAACCTACAAGCTAGCTGACTCTAATTCACTTTATTCGTGAACTGTATTAGATACAAACTGTATTAGATACAGACTGTATTAGATACAAACTGTGTTAGATACAAGCTGTATTAGATGCAAGCTGTATTAGACATAAACTGTATTAAATACAAACTGTATTAAATACCAACTGTATTAAATACAAACTGTATTAGATACTTCTTCTTCTTCTTTGTTCATCCTGAAAAGGACATTGGATGCATTGTGTCCGTTTACAGCGAGGCTGCGATATTTGCGCCTTTCAGCCGACACATCAGACTTCAGCACGGCATTTTTGGGACCGGGTTAGCCTTCCCACTTTGATCTCTACTCACTCAGCCAGACTGCAGTGATGCAGCCTGTTTCCAGGACCACTACTTGGAGGTGGAGTAGGGTCTTGGTCAACTCTGGTTCGCTGACCCTGATGCAAGCAGTCTAGCTATGGGTCGCTAACTGCATTCCTCACTGTTCGTATTAGATACAAACTGTATTAGATACAAGCAGTATTATAGATACAAACTGTATTAGATAAAAACTGTATTAGATACAAACTGCATTAGATACAAACTGTATTAGATACAAGCTGTATTAGATACAAACTATTAGATACAACGTGATCTTTTCTTTCAAGTGAAATTAACATTCGGTAAAATGTTTAGTTTTAATTTTCCACCGCTCTGATAATTGGATTGCAGGAAGCAGGCTCATGGGGCAGAGATACACGTTATATATAGGCTGGGTTTATTCTGGATACTCGGAAACAGCATTACTACTCCTAGGTGGAGTCACCTAGATCTAGGTGTTTTTTTTTTTTTTGTCCAGTCTAGGTGTCATTTTCCTTCATTAGTTTAAGAACGCCACATAGATTTCGCCCAAAATCAGCCAATATAGCCCAACAAGATGCCGATATCTACGTTTTTTTTTTTTTCTAAAAAATTCAGTGTGGTAACGCTGCTAGGAAACCTTAACACATACATGATTTTGTCATTGAAGATCTCTAGAGAGCTTAGTATTCCTAAAGTAGAACCGATAGCTCCTGGGTTGTCTACCCCTGCCCTAGAAAATTAATTTGTCTAGCTATCCAAACACTTGTCAGCACTATCACCTTTTACTACTTCTCCATTCATGGCTAAATTTAACTTAGTTTAATTAGTAGCGACAGTTAGAAGTACATTTCCCATCCCTTCCGTTAGGTTGATAAGCCCGACTTGCGCCGTAATGGAGACGCGGGAATGGAAACTTGAACAAGTGTGCTAGCTACGCCGGCTCCGGCCCTCAAGGTCAAGGTCAACAATTCACTTTCTGCTAGATGGCAAATATTTGATGGTATGTTAAGTGTATGAGATGTCTGTGTAGAATCTCATGACACTCAACCGAAGCGAAATAAATATATTTTGTTTAGTATATCTATATAAATAAAAGGCAACATACAGTTGTTTGCTTCTTTCTATGTTCTTAATACAAACCCGCATGCCTTATTATTTCTTAATGAATTTTGGCAGAGTCTCTCTTTAATTACTTCCAGGTAACGCCATATAGTTATTTCATAATTTAATATTGTAATTATGACATTATGAGTAATTAAAGTTTTCCGTAAAGAAATGTAAACAAATCAGGGGCTATAATCAAGTTAAATAAAAATTCAAGAGTAATCAAGGGAAGTAATATAAATGTAAAAACTATTATTTTGTTTTTGTAACAACTGACATACTTTTCCATATTTTACAACATAGTTCAAAACTATAAACCATACACTTTTGATTTTTTTAAAAGCAGTGACTATACAATGTGGATCCCTATGCAAATAAAAGTAAGCAATCTCCACATGGTTTGCTTTATTTTTCTATGCGTAAAACAGGGCCGTAATCAATATAAAATTTACAAGTGTTTAGCTGAATCAAGGGAAACAATCCAAATGATAAAATTATGAATCATGGGAAACAATCCAAATGATAAAATTATTATTAAAAGGTCGTAACTTACAACTTTATATGTCTTTATTTAACACAGCAATTTAAATTATTTAAACAGACACTAATGCTTTATGCGAAAATTAAATAAAAATTTAACTTATATAGTATTTAAGTTATTATTACTGTTTATATCATATTTAATTACATTTTACCAAGCTGTTTATATTTATTTAGCAAATATTACATAGTTTTTTCAAAGCCTAAACACTTCATAACTGAAACAGACTGCAACATCTTTTATAAAAGAAAAGGGTCTTTTATATCTGGACATGCGCTGAAACCTACAGTGTATTTTACACTGTACAACCCAATGCCTAGAATCCGGCCTTTGGCTAGGATCATGTGTCTAGACACAGGGACCGGTTACAGTGACATTCGTGTGTCATTAGGTCTCTTGTGTGAGAACACAGAAGATCACTACGGTGACACATGTTGTCATTGGGTCTTCTTGTGTTGGGACATGTGGTCTTGACCAGGGCCGGGTTTGGGCGGGGATAATGCGACCTCATGCGAGGAAAAAAATATGCGACCTCAAGCGAGGAAAAAAAAAAAAAAAAAAAAAAGAATCCGGCTTTTGGCTGGGATCATGTGTCTAGACACGGGGACCGGTACAGTGACATTCATGTGTCATTAGGTCCCTTGTGTGAGAACACAGAGGATCACTAGGTGACACATTTTGTCACTGGGTCTTCTTGTGTTGGGACATGTGGTCTTGACCAGGGCCGGGTTTGGGCGGGGACAATGCGACCTCATGCGAGGAAAAAAATATGCGACTTCAAGCGAGGGAAAAAAAAAAAAAATATCTGGACATGCGCTGAAACCTACAGTGTATTTTACACTGTACAACCCAATGCCTAGAATCCGGCTTTTGGCTGGGATCATGTGTCTAGACACGGGGACCGGTACAGTGACATTCATGTGTCATTAGGTCCCTTGTGTGGGAACACAGAGGATCACTAGGTGACACATTTTGTCACTGGGTCTTCTTGTGTTGGGACATGTGGTCTTGACCGGGGCCGGGTTTGGGCGGGTACTAATGCGACCTCATGCGAGGAAAAAATATGCGACCTCAAGCGAGGAAAAAAAAAAAAAAACTGGACATGCGCCCTAATATAACCGACCTTGGCTAGGATCATGTGTCTAGACACAAGGGATCAGTACAGTGACATTCATGTGTCATTAGGTCCTTTGTGTGAGAACACAGAAGACCACTACAGTGACACATTTTGTCATTGGGTCTTCTTGTGTTGGGACATGTGGTCTTGACCAGAGCCGAGTTTGGGGCGGGTGCCAATGCGACCTCATGCGAGGAAAAAAAATATCTGGACATGCGTCCTAATATAACCGACCTTGGCTAAGATCCTGTGTCTAGACACAAGGGATCAGTACAGTGACATTCATGTGTCATTAGGTCCTTTGTGTGAGAACACAGAAGATCACTACAGTGACACATGTTGTCATTGGGTCTTTTTGTGTTGGGACATGTGTCTTGACCAGGGCCGGGGGTTTTGGGCGATTGCCAATGGAACCTCATGCGAGGAAAAAAATGCGACCTCATGCGAGGAAAAAAAAAATAATTGGACATGTGCCAATCTTAAAAAACAACAACAAAAACGTTTGTTTGGGCCAAACCCACTTTTCTGCTTGGGACTGAAAGAGTTAAACAGGGTGCCCCTCGCCAGAATAAAGGAACATTTACGTTTTTTTTTTGGTTTTTTTTTGTAATTTTCGATCCTTAAAAAAAATGATAGGAAACTCTTTACAGAGCGATACAACAGGAAGCAATCTGATCATCAGAAGGAGTCCCCCCGTCCGACAAGTGTTTCGGACCGATATACTCCTTTACACTCTAAGGGGGGCGGGCCCACTTGGGTCATGACTCCCAAGCATCTCAGCCTCCTGGGTTCTTGTATCGAAAATGAACCCATTTCACTTATGGTAGCAAATTTAAAATCCACAACTCCGCCAGCCGTGGAGGAAATTGTGAAAGTAACAAAGAGAAGACAAATTATTCCATTCGTTCCGTCGCACATCACAACTAAGGACACACACTGAGACACCTGCGCGAAGCCGACGAGTCTAGCCACTGCGCGTTAGCCACTGAAATTCGGTGCCTGACACCTCTTATAAAATACGCCGCCTGTTGCCCCTCAGTCACAGCCCTTTCACTAGTACACCAAAAAACTCAGCGTAGTGTGGACTTAGAAAAATGTTGGTGTTTTCTGTACCGCAGCGTTTATTGTCACGATTTCCATTGGCCATTGCGATTGTTCCACAGCCAGCCTGGTGCCTTTTTGGTAGTTTCACTAAGCCTCTTCAGTGCCCTCGTTCTCGACTGTCCCCTCAGCCCCAACAGTTTCAATAAATCATACACTGATGCAGCCACAAGCCCTCTTGTGCCCACTTCAACAGCCATGACCCTTGCAGTGAACCCATCATGTCTCAGATCCGCGACCAGATCACCATACTTGGCCGCTTTGAACGAATGTTGCTCGTCTAATCTGGATTCAAATGGCACGGTCAGTTCAATCAGTATGACCTGAAGCGTTGCTGGAGAATGAAGCACTATATCCGGCCGTCTCCGCGATTTTCTGATGCTCTCTGGATGTCGCGTAGGTTTTGATCATTAAATTGCCTATTCCCTCTTCTTTTTCTTTTCACCCGAAACCTCTATTATTTATTATCTGTCTTTACCTTTTTCCGGTATTTTTCGCATCATTCGTTTGCGAAATATATTTCCTTACAATTACCTGTTAACGTTTACCTGTTTTTCTCTCAACTGAGAACGCAGTATGACATAACGTGTCAGCCATACACGTGAAGCAGAGTGTTAGAAATTCCTTCTATCAGACCCGAGATGGCAGACAGTTGTCTGCATTTTTCAGCGAACACGCGCGGTTGCTTCGGGCTGAGCGCTTAGGTAGGCGTTAAAACTGTCACCTATACGGCGTAGAGCAGACATATAGTCTGGGACATTCAAACTGACAGGTAGCTCTCGGTTAACTTTCCCAGTGGGAAGTGTGATGTGTCACCGCCTCCCCGCTCAGAAATGTGAATAGGGAGATGAAGGTGTCAAGACGCTCAGGGGCAGTTACGACAGGCTTCTAGTTAAACGAAGGTTAATGAGAAGGGGGAGAGATCGGGGCGGGGGAAATAGTTCATCCTTTGTCTGGTTTAAAATATTAACCCAAGTTTGAAACTTTATTTCATTTCACTCAGTAACTTTGCAGTTAGACTAGAACAACCTTCGTTCGATTTCTAAATAATCTCTGTTAATAGAGATGGCCTTTAGTTTGGTCGAAGTGGTTTAAGTTCTTAGTTTTCTGTGTTTGAGGTAAATATTATATATAATCTCTAGTATTTTGTGAAGTGATTAGGTGTTAAATCGCCGATTTCATTTTAAACTAGTTCTGTGTGCAGAATGATTATTTTAATAGCTTGTTATATTCTTTAGTCGACGAGTTACAGTGGAAAGCCAGATAAATTATAAATTTCTAGCTAAACCCATTCGGCTATTAAAACAATTAAATTTAACTGCTAACTACTCAGTCGAGTATATTTGCTAAACAAACTATAACTACTAAGATGTCTCATGAGTGTTGACGAAATATATTTATATGTGTTTCAAATTCATGATGATTGATTTTATAATATAACTTATCTCACGGGAAGTGTTAAATGATAAGCTCTACGCTTGCAGTTTAAAATATAAGCTATATCCTTATACATAGTATGTATAATTATTTTATATGTGCTTTTTCCATTTTATGCAGTGAATACTGGGGTGACCCAACTTGCCGGCGTTTAATAAAGAGACATATTTGTGAGAAGCATAGACATTTCCTAGCTTTAACCACGTGGGTTTATTTCAAGTAACACTGGTCTGACAGCGCATGGGCCATCAGAGATAGACAGTAATAGCAACCCCACTAACGGTTTCTAAAGACTAGAAATATATATTGGGCTTTTGAGCCAGGTCATATCGCTCCACAAATTTAAATGTACATGCTGCCGGGTGGCGAGAATAATTACAATCAATAACATTAGCATTTCCCGACACTATTGAAAGAGTGGATAGTGAACCTAGACTATCTGTTGAGAGCAGTTGTCCACTGGTCATCTTTCCCAAATTAAGGAAATCCTCGTGTTTTTTCTGACTCTGTGTGCCCGTTTAAACTTGCTTATCCAACCTGGTTCAAGTGACATTAACAGTAATCAAAATTTAACTGGTGAAGTGAATGCTCCCCGAAAACAGTGGAATAAACCTGTAATTGTAGAGCTGGGATTCGCTTTATCCAAAGAATACAGATTCACTGTAAAGAAGTGTCCTAAGGTTGCGCCAGACTGTGAACTACATCAAGTTTTTTAGGTAAGAACGTGTGCCAGGGATCCCTGATGAAAGAACCGAGTGAAAGTGGACTGAGTGAGTTTTTTTTTGATAACTATTGATTCACCCCCACGTCACAATCTCCTTACGGAAGAGTGGCTGCTTGAGAAAATTTTTCCTTTTTTTGAAGGACAATATTAGACCCTAATCATATGTATTTATGACTCTTTGGGCCATCATCTGTCTCATAACGGGGCTGTGGGCTAAACCTAGAGTTAATATCTTAACGGGGCTATCATCCTTGTAGCATTCTCTTGATATTTTTTATGACGATTTGTATATGTTTTTTTTGATGTAAATTTCTATGTGTTGTGAAGAAATTTAAAAATGATAATTAAATTTCTCTTGGAATTAATCAGCGTGTTGGTCAGCTCGTTCTAATATATACATATATTCCTTGTTATAGATTTCCCACGTCTGTGTGTTTAACTGTCGTCACGTGTATGTGCGTGCCCGTGAGTAGATAGAGATTTATGTAATATATATCTGTGGTTTAGACTGTCTGACACTTTAAAAGCTGTCGTAGAAGATAGGTGAGAGAGAGAGATTTTCCGCTCTCAGAGACAGCCTCTATATCACGATTCTAACATCTCACTCGTGGAATTTATCGCCGTTTCACTAACTCTCACTGTGGCTATCGCTTATTCCAAGCTATTCAGAAGGGACCAACCCAAGTCTTAATTCTCCTATCAAAAATCTACGACAAATGTGGTCTCGTCCGAAGGATTTTTGAACTTAGAATAGGAAGACGAGTACGACAAATGTGGACTCGTCTATCTGGATTTTGTACTTAAGATTCTTTATTCTGAAATAGAGTAAGAGTTTGATGTCATTGTGAGTTGTTATATCTTTAAATAATTTATCCCCTAGACTAACGATCTGTTTACGGGCGTGCTGACCACACAAACTGATAAGTTTTTTTCCACAGCATTAAGAAGCATTATACATTTGGTTTACAGGTTGATTTTGTCGGAATATATGTTAATTGTTGATTTGTAATACTAAACGCTGGTAAAGTTTTGTGAGTGTATAACATTCACAAGGGTTCTGAAGCAGGAAGGTGTTTGAACTAAAGTAAGGAGTGCGTTTCGGACTATTTGTCCAGATTAATTGCCTCCCTCACCCTAACTGTCTTCAGGGGTAAACTTGATAGTGGATTTTAAAATTAAGGGATTATTTTTTTCTCTTTAATTTTTACAATAATTTTGTTTTCCACTGCAGCAACTTATTTTTCAGAAGTAATCTTAACTACCATTTAGTTGGCGTAGTCGTGTTTGCATTAGGTGCTTTATTGCCGATTAATAGCAGCGATAGTTAGATTTTATTTTTGGAGGAGGTATCCCAGGGTGAAGTATATCATCTTTATTTTTGGAATTTCTCGTAAGTGGTAGGAACCAGTGTATCTTTTTTTCCTATTTCCTTTCTCCACTAGTCTCAGTCACTGACATAATATGGCCGAGAGGGCAAAGCTTAGACAACTCCTCAGGGACGAAGCGAGAGAGGAGGGACTGGAAGGAGAGGAAGCGAAAGCGTTTGTCAGAGACGAACTTGAGAGATATGACGCGGAGAGGAAAGAAGAAGAAGCTAGGAGGAAAGAAGCGGAAGATCGGCTATTACAGCAGCAGAAGATTGAGGAAGAAATGGAAATCCGCAGGGAGAGAGAAAAAGAGAAGGAGAGACAGCATGAGAAGGAGAGGGAGGAGAGACAGCATGAGAAGGAGAGGGAGGAGAGAGAGGAAAGAGAGAAGGAGAGACAGCACGAGTTGGCGCTTAAGACTCTAGAGTTCCAAAGCCGTGGTGCTGCCTTTACCTCCAGCAATGGAGAGTCTTCTCCTCATTCTTCCTTAACTGATCCTTCTAACACTCATTCTACTCATCTCTCTGCTATGTCTTTTCCGCTAGAATCTTTCCCTTGTCCAAATGAGAAGATTGACACTTGGCTAGAAAAATTTGAGAAAATTGCAACTCTGTACGGTTTAGAGCGGTCGCGTTGGAACATGAAGCTTTCTCAGGCGCTGAAAAGCAGTGCATATAATGTTTACGCCAAACTGGAAAGCAGCCAACAAGACAACTATGATCTGTTGAAGAAAGCGTTACTGGAGCGCTTTGAAATGAACGCTCGAAAATTTTTGCAACTGTTTCGCAACAGCCGGAAAGAGAATTCTGAAACTTTTCAGCAGTTCTCGTCTCGTTTGAAGGGTTATCTGACAAAGTGCCTAGAGCTCTCGCAGCTCCCCTCTACCTATGAAGGTCTTGAGGAATTTGTTTTAACGGAACAAATAAAGAACACTTTGTCTGCTGATACCCGGAGATTTCTCGCTGAGCAGGGGGCAGAAAAACTTGAAGACATTTTGGAAAAGTCTGAGCGTTATCACAATGCGCTGGCTGAACTACCGGCCACAAAGCGAAAACCGACAGAGGAGCATTTTCGAAAACATAACCTAGAGCAATCTTCTCAGGCTTCTAACCAAAATAACCACAGAGAAACTGGACCTCAAAACCCCCCTCCTGAAAAATCCAAGTTCTACAAGAACAAGTACCCCAACCACCCCAAACAGTCTGATCAACCCGACCGTCCTTCATGGCAGCGTGGCCAGAAAGGACAAGGTGGCAAAGGGAGAACCCCTGAGCACGGGACATATGATCAGACCGAGCACACCGAGCCGAAACGCATCGGATGCTTATTAACAGTCTCGCAAGGTGGAATTATTGACAGTGATTCCCAACCTGTTGGGGATAGACCCTCAACGCGAGGTACTGTTATTTTGAACGGTTCTCAAACTCCTTGTTTATTTGACACGGGGCTTTCTTATGATTGCATTGTTGCCAGAAACCTGGTCAAACCCGGTCAAGAGACAGGAGAGACCGTCCAACTTTGTGGAGTTCGTAAGAGTGATGCACCTACAGCGCTTCCCATCGCATTGGTGGAGATACACTCTGACTTTGTCAGAGGCGTGATCAAAGCGGCTGTTATGGATGATCCCATCTACCCAGTCATACTTGGCGGGAGATACGTGTGTATTGGGAAACCGGAAGAGCCGATTGTGGCAGCAGTAACTACAAGAGGGCAAACCAAGAAGGAACGGGAGCCTGCGCCTAATTTGTTACCTATGGAACTTAAAGAAGCGCAATACAAGGACCCTACTTTGGCACCCTGCTTTAGGAAACTGCCCATGGCTAAGGAACCCTGACAGCACGGGGACATTTTTTCTAAGGATGGCGTACTTTATCGCAGAACGGGCAAGCCTGACCAAGGTTACAACCAGCTCCTAGTACCGAAACAGTACAGAAGCCAAATCCTAGAAATGGGGCACTCTCTTCCCTTCAGCGGACATATGGGACAGAACGCCACAAACCAACGGATAACCACTCATTATTGGTGGCCAGGAGTAAACACTGATATTATCAGGTATGTAAAATCCTGTGCCCAGTGCCAACGTGTGCCAACCAAGCAACGAGCACCCCCAGTCTCTTTGGGTGAAATGCCAATAGTGGGTACACCATTCGAACGGGTTGTGATCGACATTTTAGGGCCTTTCGACAGGACTAAAAGAAGGAACAGGTTCATTCTGACCTTAGTCGATACATGCACTTTATGGGCAGAAGCTATCCCGCTAACATGCGCAGAGGCCAAGCATGTCGCAGAAGCCCTCGTGCAGATTTTCACTCGGTTGGGATTCCCTCAACAAGTGTTGACGGATAACGGATCCCTATACCGAAACCTGTTGATGGATGAGATCGTGAAGATCTTGAGGACCCAACACATCTACACAAAGCCATATACTCCGGCCGGAAATGGGCAAGTGGAACGTGTTAATGGAAACCTCAACATGATGCTAAGTAAACTGGCACAAGTGAAACCTGAAGATTGGGATCTTTGTATTCCTGCAGCATTATTTGGCTACAGAGAATCTCCCCATACTTCCACAGGATTTCCGCCAGCTACACTCTTATTCGGCAGACCCATTAAGGGCCCGCTTGAAGCCTTACTTCAGTCTCTGACAGACGAGAAGGCGGATGAGACAGTTGTTTCAGCAAGTAAATATGTGTCGGTTTTAAAGGAAAGGTTGAAACTAGGGTGGGACCTAGCAACGACTAACTTTAAGCGAGCACGCACAAAGCACGCTAACCGATACAGGAAAGTCGCGAAAGAAAGAGAATTGGAAGCAGGAGAGAAAGTTTTGGTGTTACTCCATACCGGAAACAACCAACTGAAGATCGGATGGCAAGGGCCGTTTACCGTCCTGAAAAAGATTTCTAAGGCTAACTACCAGATCTCTATTCAAGGAAAGGAGAAGGTTTTCCATTTAAATCTGTTAAAGAGATACTTGGAAAGACCAGCGCCAACCTCCGACCATCTCCTGACGATCGCCAAAGCTGACGAAGATGATGATAGTGGCAGGGATATTCCACCGCAATCACACGAAATCTATCAAAAATGTCAGAAGCGGCGACGCTCTTTCAAGCGCGCATGGGAGACATTCCAGAGGAAGGAAAACCTTGGGAGTAGACTTGAGTAGGAATTGGAGAGAGATGGAGGGGGAAGATGAGAGGGAAGAAGACAGACACCCCGAAGCTACGGTTATAGGAAATTTAATTCCATAACGTAGACATGGAGTGCTTCTATATCTTAAAGGGGGAACGTCCTGTCCCGTAGGTTTTGATCATTAAATTGCCTATTCCCTCTTCTTTTTCTTTTCACCCGAAACCTCTATTATTTATTATCTGTCTTTACCTTTTTCCGGTATTTTTCGCATCATTCGTTTGCGAAATATATTTCCTTACAATTACCTGTTAACGTTTACCTGTTTTTCTCTCAACTGAGAACGCAGTATGACATAACGTGTCAGCCATACACGTGAAGCAGAGTGTTAGAAATTCCTTCTATCAGACCCGAGATGGCAGACAGTTGTCTGCATTTTTCAGCGAACACGCGCGGTTGCTTCGGGCTGAGCGCTTAGGTAGGCGTTAAAACTGTCACCTATACGGCGTAGAGCAGACATATAGTCTGGGAAATTCAAACTGACAGGTAGCTCTCGGTTAACTTTCCCAGTGGGAAGTGTGATGTGTCACCGCCTCCCCTCTCAGAAATGTGAATAGGGAGAAGAAGGTGCCAAGACGCTCAGGGGCAGTTACGACAGGCTTCTAGTTAAACGAAGGTTAATGAGAAGGGGGAGAGATCGGGGCGGGGGAAATAGTTCATCCTTTGTCTGGTTTAAAATATTAACCCAAGTTTGAAACTTTATTTCATTTCACTCAGTAACTTTGCAGTTAGACTAGAACAACCTTCGTTCGATTTCTAAATAATCTCTGTTAATAGAGATGGCCTTTAGTTTGGTCGAAGTGGTTTAAGTTCTTAGTTTTCTGTGTTTGAGGTAAATATTATATATAATCTCTAGTATTTTGTGAAGTGATTAGGTGTTAAATCGCCGATTTCATTTTAAACTAGTTCTGTGTGCAGAATGATTATTTTAATAGCTTGTTATATTCTTTAGTCGACGAGTTACAGTGGAAAGCCAGATAAATTATAAATTTCTAGCTAAACCCATTCGGCTATTAAAACAATTAAATTTAACTGCTAACTACTCAGTCGAGTATATTTGCTAAACAAACTATAACTACTAAGATGTCTCATGAGTGTTGACGAAATATATTTATATGTGTTTCAAATTCATGATGATTGATTTTATAATATAACTTATCTCACGGGAAGTGTTAAATGATAAGCTCTACGCTTGCAGTTTAAAATATAAGCTATATCCTTATACATAGTATGTATAATTATTTTATATGTGCTTTTTCCATTTTATGCAGTGAATACTGGGGTGACCCAACTTGCCGGCGTTTAATAAAGAGACATATTTGTGAGAAGCATAGACATTTCCTAGCTTTAACCACGTGGGTTTATTTCAAGTAACACTGGTCTGACAGCGCATGGGCCATCAGAGATAGACAGTAATAGCAACCCCACTAACGGTTTCTAAAGACTAGAAATATATATTGGGCTTTTGAGCCAGGTCATATCGCTCCACAAATTTAAATGTACATGCTGCCGGGCGGCGAGAATAATTACAATCAATAACATTAGCATTTCCCGACACTATTGAAAGAGTGGATAGTGAACCTAGACTATCTGTTGAGAGCAGTTGTCCACTGGTCATCTTTCCCAAATTAAGGAAATCCTCGTGTTTTTTCTGACTCTGTGTGCCCGTTTAAACTTGCTTATCCAACCTGGTTCAAGTGACATTAACAGTAATCAAAATTTAACTGGTGAAGTGAATGCTCCCCGAAAACAGTGGAATAAACCTGTAATTGTAGAGCTGGGATTCGCTTTATCCAAAGAATACAGATTCACTGTAAAGAAGTGTCCTAAGGTTGCGCCAGACTGTGAACTACATCAAGTTTTTTAGGTAAGAACGTGTGCCAGGGATCCCTGATGAAAGAACCGAGTGAAAGTGGACTGAGTGAGTTTTTTTTTTTTTTTGATAACTATTGATTCACCCCCACGTCACAATCTCCTTACGGAAGAGTGGCTGCTTGAGAAAATTGTTCCTTTTTTTGAAGGACAATATTAGACCCTAATCATATGTATTTATGACTCTTTGGGCCATCATCTGTCTCATAACGGGGCTGTGGGCTAAACCTAGAGTTAATATCATAACGGGGCTATCATCCTTGTAGCATTCTCTTGATATTTTTTATGACGATTTGTATATGTTTTTTTGATGTAAATTTCTATGTGTTGTGAAGAAATTTAAAAATGATAATTAAATTTCTCTTGGAATTAATCAGCGTGTTGGTCAGCTCGTTCTAATATATACATATATTCCTTGTTATAGATTTCCCACGTCTGTGTGTTTAACTGTCGTCACGTGTATGTGCGTGCCCGTGAGTAGATAGAGATTTATGTAATATATATCTGTGGTTTAGACTGTCTGACACTTTAAAAGCTGTCGTAGAAGATAGGTGAGAGAGAGAGATTTTCCGCTCTCAGAGACAGCCTCTATATCACGATTCTATCATCTCACTCGTGGAATTTATCGCTGTTTCACTAACTCTCACTGTGGCTATCGCTTATTCCAAGCTATTCAGAAGGGACCAACCCAAGTCTTAATTCTCCTATCAAAAATCTACGACAAATGTGGTCTCGTCCGAGGGATTTTTGAACTTAGAATAGGAAGACGAGTACGACAAATGTGGACTCGTCTATCTGGATTTTGTACTTAAGATTCTTTATTCTGAAATAGAGTAAGAGTTTGATGTCATTGTGAGTTGTTATATCTTTAAATAATTTATCCCCTAGACTAACGATCTGTTTACGGGCGTGCTGACCACACAAACTGATAAGTTTTTTTCCACAGCATTAAGAAGCATTATACATTTGGTTTACTGGTTGATTTTGTCGGAATATATGTTAATTGTTGATTTGTAATACTAAACGCTGGTAAAGTTTTGTGAGTGTATAACATTCACAAGGGTTCTGAAGCAGGAAGGTGTTTGAACTAAAGTAAGGAGTGCGTTTCGGACTATTTGTCCAGATTAATTGCCTCCCTCACCCTAACTGTCTTCAGGGGTAAACTTGATAGTGGATTTTAAAATTAAGGGATTATTTTTTTCTCTTTAATTTTTACAATAATTTTGTTTTCCACTGCAGCAACTTATTTTTCAGAAGTAATCTTAACTACCATTTAGTTGGCATAGTCGTGTTTGCATTAGGTGCTTTATTGCCGATTAATAGCAGCGATAGTTAGATTTTATTTTTGGAGGAGGTATCCCAGGGTGAAGTATATCATCTTTATTTTTGGAATTTCTCGTAAGTGGTAGGAGCCAGTGTATCTTTTTTTCCTATTTCCTTTCTCCACTAGTCTCAGTCTCTGACATAATATGGCCGAGAGGGCAAAGCTTAGACAACTCCTCAGGGACGAAGCGAGAGAGGGGGGACTGGAAGGAGAGGAAGCGAAAGCGTTTGTCAGAGACGAACTTGAGAGATATGACGCGGAGAGGAAAGAAGAAGAAGCTAGGAGGAAAGAAGCGGAAGATCGGCTATTACAGCAGCAGAAGATTGAGGAAGAAATGGAAATCCGCAGGGAGAGAGAAAAAGAGAAGGAGAGACAGCATGAGAAGGAGAGGGAGGAGAGACAGCATGAGAAGGAGAGGGAGGAGAGAGAGGAAAGAGAGAAGGAGAGACAGCACGAGTTGGCGCTTAAGACTCTAGAGTTCCAAAGCCGTGGTGCTGCCTTTACCTCCAGCAATGGAGAGTCTTCTCCTCATTCTTCCTTAACTGATCCTTCTAACACTCATTCTACTCATCTCTCTGCTATGTCTTTTCCGCTAGAATCTTTCCCTTGTCCAAATGAGAAGATTGACACTTGGCTAGAAAAATTTGAGAAAATTGCAACTCTGTACGGTTTAGAGCGGTCGCGTTGGAACATGAAGCTTTCTCGGGCGCTGAAAAGCAGTGCATATGATGTTTACGCCAAACTGGAAAGCAGCCAACAAGACAACTATGATCTGTTGAAGAAAGCGTTACTGGAGCGCTTTGAAATGAACGCTCGAAAATTTTTGCAACTGTTTCGCAACAGCCGGAAAGAGAATTCTGAAACTTTTCAGCAGTTCTCGTCTCGTTTGAAGGGTTATCTGACAAAGTGCCTAGAGCTCTCGCAGCTCCCCTCTACCTATGAAGGTCTTGAGGAATTTGTTTTAACGGAACAAATAAAGAACACTTTGTCTGCTGATACCCGGAGATTTCTCGCTGAGCAGGGGGCAGAAAAACTTGAAGACATTTTGGAAAAGTCTGAGCGTTATCACAATGCGCTGGCTGAACTACCGGCCACAAAGCGGAAACCGACAGAGGAGCATTTTCGAAAACATAACCTAGAGCAATCTTCTCAGGCTTCTAACCAAAATAACCACAGAGAAACTGGACCTCAAAACCCCCCTCCTGAAAAATCCAAGTTCTACAAGAACAAGTACCCCAACCACCCCAAACAGTCTGATCAACCCGACCGTCCTTCATGGCAGCGTGGCCAGAAAGGTCAAGGTGGCAAAGGGAGAACCCCTGAGCACGGGACATATGATCAGACCGAGCACACCGAGCCGAAACGCATCGGATGCTTATTAACAGTCTCGCAAGGTGGAATTATTGACAGTGATTCCCAACCTGTTGGGGATAGACCCTCAACGCGAGGTACTGTTATTTTGAACGGTTCTCAAACTCCTTGTTTATTTGACACGGGGCTTTCTTATGATTGCATTGTTGCCAGAAACCTGGTCAAACCCGGTCAAGAGACAGGACAGACCGTCCAACTTTGTGGAGTTCGTAAGAGTGATGCACCTACAGCGCTTCCCATCGCATTGGTGGAGATACACTCTGACTTTGTCAGAGGCGTGATCAAAGTGGCTGTTATGGATGATCCCATCTACCCAGTCATACTGGGCGGGAGATACGTGTGTATTGGGAAACTGGAAGAGCCGATTGTGGCAGCAGTAACTACAAGAGGGCAAACCAAGAAGGAACGGGAGCCTGCGCCTAATTTGTTACCTATGGAACTTAAAGAAGCGCAATACAAGGACCCTACTTTGGCACCCTGCTTTAGGAAACTGCCCATGGCTAAGGAACCCTGACAGCACGGGGACATTTTTTCTAAGGATGGCGTACTTTATCGCAGAACGGGCAAGCCTGACCAAGGTTACAACCAGCTCCTAGTACCGAAACAGTACAGAAGCCAAATCCTAGAAATGAAGCACTCTCTTCCCTTCAGCGGACATATGGGACAGAACGCCACAAACCAACGGATAACCACTCATTATTGGTGGCCAGGAGTAAACACTGATATTATCAGGTATGTAAAATCCTGTGCCCAGTGCCAACGTGTGCCACCCAAGCAACGGTCTGTCCTGTCTCTTTGGGTGAAATGCCAATAGTGGGTACACCATTCGAACGGGTTGTGATCGACATTTTAGGGCCTTTCGACAGGACTAAAAGAAGGAACAGGTTCATTCTGACCTTAGTCGATACATGCACTTTATGGACAGAAGCTATCCCGCTAACATGCGCAGAGGCCAAGCATGTCGCAGAAGCCCTCGTGCAGATTTTCACTCGGTTGGGATTCCCTCAACAAGTGTTGACGGATAACGGATCCCCATACCGAAACCTGTTGATGGATGAGATCGTGAAGATCTTGAGGACCCAACACATCTACACAAAGCCATATACTCCGGCCGGAAATGGGCAAGTGGAACGTGTTAATGGAAACCTCAACATGATGCTAAGTAAACTGGCACAAGTGAAACCTGAAGATTGGGATCTTTGTATTCCTGCAGCATTATTTGGCTACAGAGAATCTCCCCATACTTCCACAGGATTTCCGCCAGCTACACTCTTATTCGGCAGACCCATTAAGGGCCCGCTTGAAGTCTTACTTCAGTCTCTGACAGACGAGAAGGCGGATGAGACAGTTGTTTCAGCAAGTAAATATGTGTCGGTTTTAAAGGAAAGGTTGAAACTAGGGTGGGACCTAGCAACGACTAACTTTAAGCGAGCACGCACAAAGCACGCTAACCGATACAGGAAAGTCGCGAAAGAAAGAGAATTGGAAGCAGGAGAGAAAGTTTTGGTGTTACTCCATACCGGAAACAACCAACTGAAGATCGGATGGCAAGGGCCGTTTACCGTCCTGAAAAAGATTTCTAAGGCTAACTACCAGATCTCTATTCAAGGAAAGGAGAAGGTTTTCCATTTAAATCTGTTAAAGAGATACTTGGAAAGACCAGCGCCAACCTCCGACCATCTCCTGACGATCGCCAAAGCTGACGAAGATGATGATAGTGGCAGGGATATTCCACCGCAATCACACGAAATCTATCAAAAATGTCAGAAGCGGCGACGCTCTTTCAAGCGCGCATGGGAGACATTCCAGAGGAAGGAAAACTTTGGGAGTAGACTTGAGTAGGAATTGGAGAGAGATGGAGGGGGAAGATGAGAGGGAAGAAGACAGACACCCCGAAGCTACGGTTATAGGAAATTTAATTCCATAACGTAGACATGGAGTGCTTCCATATCTTAAAGGGGGACGTCCTGTCGCGTAGGTTTTGATCATTAAATTGCCTATTCCCTCTTCTTTTTCTTTTCACTCGAAACCTCTATTATTTATTATCTGTCTTTACCTTTTTCCGGTATTTTTCGCATCATTCGTTTGCGAAATATATTTCCTTACAATTACCTGTTAACGTTTACCTGTTTTTCTCTCAATTGAGAACGCAGTATGACATAACGTGTCAGCCATACACGTGAAGCAGAGTGTTAGAAATTCCTTCTATCAGACCCGAGATGGCAGACAGTTGTCTGCATTTTTCAGCGAACACGCGCGGTTGCTTCGGGCTGAGCGCTTAGGTAGGCGTTAAAACTGTCACCTATACGGCGTAGAGCAGACATATAGTCTGGGAAATTCAAACTGACAGGTAGCTCTCGGTTAACTTTCCCAGTGGGAAGTGTGATGTGTCACCGTCTCCCCGCTCAGAAATGTGAATAGGGAGATGAAGGTGCCAAGACGCTCAGGGGCAGTTACGACAGGCTTCTAGTTAAACGAAGGTTAATGAGAAGGGGGAGAGATCGGGGCGGGGGAAATAGTTCATCCTTTGTCTGGTTTAAAATATTAACCCAAGTTTGAAACTTTATTTCATTTCACTCAGTAACTTTGCAGTTAGACTAGAACAACCTTCGTTCGATTTCTAAATAATCTCTGTTAATAGAGATGGCCTTTAGTTTGGTCGAAGTGGTTTAAGTTCTTAGTTTTCTGTGTTTGAGGTAAATATTATATATAATCTCTAGTATTCTGTGAAGTGATTAGGTGTTAAATCGCCGATTTCATTTTAAACTAGTTCTGTGTGCAGAATGATTATTTTAATAGCTTGTTATATTCTTTAGTCGACGAGTTACAGTGGAAAGCCAGATAAATTATAAATTTCTAGCTAAACCCATTCGGCTATTAAAACAATTAAATTTAACTGCTAACTACTCAGTCGAGTATATTTGCTAAACAAACTATAACTACTAAGATGTCTCATGAGTGTTGACGAAATATATTTATATGTGTTTCAAATTCATGATGATTGATTTTATAATATAACTTATCTCACGGGAAGTGTTAAATGATAAGCTCTACGCTTGCAGTTTAAAATATAAGCTATATCCTTATACATAGTATGTATAATTATTTTATATGTGCTTTTTCCATTTTATGCAGTGAATACTGGGGTGACCCAACTTGCCGGCGTTTAATAAAGAGACATATTTGTGAGAAGCATAGACATTTCCTAGCTTTAACCACGTGGGTTTATTTCAAGTAACACTGGTCTGACAGCGCATGGGCCATCAGAGATAGACAGTAATAGCAACCCCACTAACGGTTTCTAAAGACTAGAAATATATATTGGGCTTTTGAGCCAGGTCATATCGCTCCACAAATTTAAATGTACATGCTGCCGGGTGGCGAGAATAATTACAATCAATAACATTAGCATTTCCCGACACTATTGAAAGAGTGGATAGTGAACCTAGACTATCTGTTGAGAGCAGTTGTCCACTGGTCATCTTTCCCAAATTAAGGAAATCCTCGTGTTTTTTCTGACTCTGTGTGCCCGTTTAAACTTGCTTATCCAACCTGGTTCAAGTGACATTAACAGTAATCAAAATTTAACTGGTGAAGTGAATGCTCCCCGAAAACAGTGGAATAAACCTGTAATTGTAGAGCTGGGATTCGCTTTATCCAAAGAATACAGATTCACTGTAAAGAAGTGTCCTAAGGTTGCGCCAGACTGTGAACTACATCAAGTTTTTTAGGTAAGAACGTGTGCCAGGGATCCCTGATGAAAGAACCGAGTGAAAGTGGACTGAGTGAGTTTTTTTTTTTTTTGGATAACTATTGATTCACCCCCACGTCACAATCTCCTTACGGAAGAGTGGCTGCTTGAGAAAATTTTTCCTTTTTTTGAAGGACAATATTAGACCCTAATCATATGTATTTATGACTCTTTGGGCCATCATCTGTCTCATAACGGGGCTGTGGGCTAAACTTAGAGTTAATATCATAACGGGGCTATCATCCTTGTAGCATTCTCTTGATATTTCTTATGACGATTTGTATATGTTTTTTTATGTAAATTTCTATGTGTTGTGAAGAAATTTAAAAATGATAATTAAATTTCTCTTGGAATTAATCAGCGTGTTGGTCAGCTCGTTCTAATATATACATATATTCCTTGTTATAGATTTCCCACGTCTGTGTGTTTAACTGTCGTCACGTGTATGTGCGTGCCCGTGAGTAGATAGAGATGTATGTCATATATATCTGTGGTTTAGACTGTCTGACGCTTTAAAAGCTGTCGTAGAAGATAGGTGAGAGAGAGAGAGAGAGAGAAGATTTTCCGCTCTCAGAGACAGCCTCTATATCACGATTCTATCATCTCACTCGTGGAATTCTATCGCCGTTTCACTAACTCTCACTGTGGCTATCGCTTATTCCAAGCTATTCAGAAGGGGCCAACCCAAGTCTTAATTCTCCTATCAAAAATCTACGACACTGGATATGCCCCTCGTCCAGGTAGGTCTACCGCCATCTCCCAGTCGTTTGCACAGTCAAGAAGAGATGGTAAACTGCTACCAGGTTTACTCGGTTTGGGGTGTGCTGTCTTTCCTGCCCTCAGAAAGTATGTATTTGCGGTGCTCGGCCCGGGTTTGCTATTCGCCTTCATCCTTGCCAGATCTATTGTCGCAGCAAGCTCATTTAGCACTTTGTTATGGCCCTTGCCCTAATGACACCTTACACGCTGAGAGCACGTGTTCAAGTGGCTGCCTCCCCTGGCACAGGGGGCACTGCTCATCATCCGACTTTCCCCATTTCACAAGGTTGGTGGCCGACGGCAGCAGGTCATACATTGATCTAACAACGAAGCTGAGCCTAAGAGGTGCCATATGCCATATATCATTCCATGTCAAGGACCTCTGCAGGGCTCCTTCCCATGTAGTCCATTGGCCTTGTTGGACCTGCTGCACTGCTTTTTGCAACCTCTTATCATTCTCAGCTCCTCGTATCTCCTGAACTACCATGTCTCTGCGCTCCCTGCTTGATGCCTTGGACCACCAGCGGATGTCTCCATGACCAAATCCCTGTCTATTCGTTTGTGTGTATCCGATTACCTCCCTCAGTTTGAGTGACTCTTGGGCAGCATCAACAGCTTCTTCCACTCTCCACTTCCTTCCCATTTTCAGTGTGGGCTGAATGGACTTAACCACGTCATCAGCTGACTCGCGTAGCATCATGGCAAGCCTTGCCTTTCCAACTTTGTACTCTTTAACAACTGACTTGAAGGGAAGCAGAAGTTTTGACTTTTTTGCAGTACAGTGCTACGTCTGACAGACCTGGTGGTACCCCTAGCCATTTTCTCATAAACTTGTTGACCTTCTGCTCTATAGCTTCCACTGTACTTGTGCTTATTTCATATATAAGCAGTGGCCACAGCAACTTCGGTATCAACATGAACTGGAGGCACCACAGTTTGAACTTTCCCAGGAGTCTGCTTTGGTCTATGATCTGTAGTCCTCTGTCTGCCATTTCTGTTGTCTGTTGCACTGCCTTCGAGTCTTTTAATGAGGCATCGTACACCCTGCCAAGACTTTTAACAGGTTCCTCAATGACAGTAGGGATTCTTTGATTGGAAACCATGAATATGACCTCTGCTATCTTCCCTTTCCTGACTGATAGGCTTCTCGGCTTCTTGGGTTTGAAGCTCATTCTGCACCAACTGACTAGTTCATCCAGGCGTGCTAACATCTTCCGGGCCTGATGTTCATCTGATGTCAGAATTGTTGTGTCATCCATGAATGCTTTGAGCGGTGGCATGTTACACATTCCACCGAGCTTTGGACCTATAGCCATTCCTTCAGCCGCATTGAGGATTACCTGCATAGCCATCACGAATAGTATCGGAGAAATGATACATCCCATCGCAATTCCAACTTCAAGGCCAATCCACTTCGTTGTGTACTCTCTGGTTGAAAATCTGACAGAAAACCCTGCGAAATACAGCTTCAGCATTGCTGCAATCTCTTGTGGAACATGATACATTTCTAGGGCCTGCCACAACATCTGGTGTGGAACGGATCCATAAGCATTCGCTAGATCCAACCAGATTACATGGAGGTTTGTTCTGTCAGACTTTGCCTTTTGGATTGCTTCCCAGATCATTGTGGCATGCTCTAGACATACTGGTGTACCTGGGATACCTCCTTTCTGAATGGTAGTGTCAATGTACCCATTTGCCAGGAGGTATGTAGTGAGTCTTTTCGCCACCATTGAGAAGAATATCTTCCCTTCCACATTGAGTAGTGAGACTGGCCTGAACCGACTGATGTCTGTAGAATTTTGTTCCTTCGGGATGTAGATTCCGTTCGCCTTTCTCCATTCCTTGCTTACAAGCTGGGTTTTCCACGCATTCTTCAGTAAACGGAGCAGTCGTTTGAGCACCTCAGGGCATCTCTTATATACCACATATGGAACACCATTAGGACCTGGAGCTGACTTGCACCGAGCTTTCTGGACAATGCTTTCTACCTCTTGCACCGTTGGGAGCTTGGTGTTAAATTCAGCTCCTGGCTTACTCGGCCATTTAAGGCCTGCCATGCTGCTGAGCGCTCCAATAGCGTATATTAAAGTTGTTGCAGTTAAAAAGCTCGTAGTTGGATCTCAGGCGCAGGCGGGCGGTCCGGCTCGCGCTGGTTCACTGCCCGTTGTCTCCTGCCCTACCGTTTGCCGGCTCTCTACCGCGGGTGCTCTCCGCTGAGCGTCCCGGGTGGCCGGCGTGTTTACTTTGAAAAAATTAGAGTGTTCAAAGCAGGCCTCGGCTGACTGAATAATGGTGCATGGAATAATGGAATCTATGCAGGCGACCTTCTGTCCTAACTGACTGTGTGTGGTGCACCATTTTGGGGACCTCCCAGTACTGACAAAACAGACAAACACTGCTGTGTCCGTATCAGATTATGCTCTTTTCCTCAGACCTTCGGGTCCTGAGTGTTCCTCTCTATAAGTGCCTTCGGGCAAATGAGGAAGGACGTTCCTTGACACTTTAGGGTGTATGAGGCTCCATCCATTTTAGCTGGAATGACGTCTCATGAGTTCGTCGGTTTTATAGCGATATAGAGTACACATGAGGGCAGGTTCGGGCACAACGGGCTGATCACCTGTTTGCTAGTCTCTTTACGGAAACAACAACAAATAGATCAATTTGCTGTTGCCCTAAAGACGCCTCTAGGCGTGATGGGAAACAACGGCAAAGAAAATCAATTTGTTGTTGCCCTTAAGACGCCACTAGGCGTAATGGCCACTGACTGCTTTGACGGCCAGTGGCTAAGGATGGAAGAAGAAGAAGAAGATGCTGCTGAGCGGCTCATCTTTGCGACCATCTGAATATGTCATTCTAATGTGTTCTTCCAGGTTTTCTTTCCTGATGTTTAGCGTACCCGACCGTGGCTGCTCAAACAGTTCTTTGGCAAACTTGAAGGGCTCCCTAAAGAATCTTTCCTTATCCCTTCGAGTCTTCCTTCTCTTCTTGCACAACCTTTCTGCTCCACAAAGGGCATTATGTTGGCCTTTCAGTTGCTCCCAAACTTGTCGTAACCCTTCCTTCTCTGTGGCAACTGCGTTCTTGAACAGTTTTCGGGCATGCTTCTTCTGTTTCCTGATTTCTTCTATTTTAATTTGGCTTCTAGTTTTTCGTGGTGGGTTACTTTCCCTTGCCTCCCTCACTCCGAACACTTTGCGACAATGCAGATATATTATGTCGCCGAAGATTTCCAGCTTCTTCTCCAAAGTTATCTGCTTCAGGTTGTTATCCAACTCTTTTGCCAAGGCTTCGTCCAGCTGTTCCCAAAGCCCTTTTGCACTGGCAGGTGGAAACTTGATTGCATCTCTCTTCCCGTCCAAGAAGTGTGTGAGATCATCATCTGGCAGATCAACTTGAATGTACTCAGCACTGTGGATTGACTCCTGGCTGCGTTCTTCTAACGTCTTATCCGTCGAGACAGAGCGCTGTTGATCTCCCCCTGATGACCTCCCACACCCCTTTTTCGTTCTGTGGATTTTCATTCCTCTCTGAGTAGAGAATTTCCTACCACAGACACATGGAAATTCCAGCCGTTGTTCAGAGCTCGAAGCCCGTGTAACGGGTCTGGTCGATTCCAATGAGGCGCCTGTGGATTCATCATCCTCCCCCCTTTCGGTGAATCCTGGGGGCATCTATCATTTTTGGGTCCTGTAGCAATTGAATACAGATTACGGGGTGCTAACCCGGTCAGCCGGTTTCTAGTCTTTCCTAGTGTCATCTGTCTTTCCAGAAGTCAATCGGTCTTTTCCCGATCGTCACTGGTTTGACCATGCAACTATGATAGGAAACTCTTTACAAAGCGATACAACAGAAAGCAATCTGATCATCAGAAGGAGTCCCCCCGTCCGACAAGTGTTTCGGCCCGATATACTCCTTTACACTCTAAGGGGGGCGGGCCCACTTGGGTCATGACTCCCAAGCGTCTCAGCCTCCTGTTGTCTTGTATTGAAAATGAACCCATTTCACTTATGGTAGCAAATTTAAAATCCACAACTCCGCCAGCCGTGGAGGCAATTGTGAAAGTAACAAAGAGAAGACAAATTAATCCGTTCGTTCCGTCGCACATCACAACTAAGGACACATACTGAGACACCTGCGCGAAGCCGACGAGTCTAGCCACTGCGCGCTAGCCACTGAAATTCGGTGCCTGACACCTCTTATAAAATACGCCGCCTGTCGCCCCTCAGTCACAGCCCTTTCACTAGTACACCAACAAACTCAGCGTATTGTGGACTTAGAAAAATGTTGGTGCTTTCTGACTTGTTGGTTAACTGAAACAGACTGCAACATCTTTATAAAAGAAAAGGGTCTTCTATAATTGGACATGTGCCAATCTTAAACGGGGTGCCCCTCGCCATAATAAAGCAACATTTACGTTTTATGTTGTTTTTTTTTCGATCCTTAAAAAAAAAAAAACTACCTTAAAGCTAAACAAAAATGCGCTCTGATATAACCAAATAGGTTGAAAGGAACGCGCCTCGCCAGGAGAAGGCAAAAACCGAACCAAAAAAAAAAAAGATCTTTATTTAGACATGTGTCCTAATATAACAAGCGTTATCTGTATGTCTAGGTTGAATGGATCGTGTCTCACCGAAAAGAGAAACTTCTATTTTAAAAATACAGCTCAACACATATATGTCTGTTATATTTGAAGTATGTATGACAGAAAATAATAATCATGTTTTCTTTTTTACAAGCAATAATGTATATATGTTTGAAAAAAACGTGCTACGAAAAACAGTATTAAGAACGTTAAAAAAGGATGAGTTGAACTATTCTTTCTTGGTGCGCCAGGTCGGAAAGGGAAAATGTGTCTTATTAATTTGCTTCTTGCTTGAACTCGGTAGCAGAATAAAATTGCTTTTGCGATTCCATCATAAGAAATAAGAATATTTTTGAAAAACTCAGAAGTAAAGTGAAATCGCTCTTCCGGTGGAACCATAAGGAATAACAGTATTTTGTGCAACTTGCATTTGCAATTACTGTAAACAAGGCTCGGGGATAGTAGTCATTAACTTAAATGAAAATTCATTTTCACTCGAATATCAAAATATTATAGTTTGATTTTGACATAAGTTTCCTATGCAGTTACTAGGAAATCCGGGCAACGCCGGGTACTTACAGCTAGTTTAACTATATTAGTCGAGTAGAATATTCTTGTGCTATATTTAGCTCATTATTTATGTAAGCTTTACGGTGCTATATTCAGATCGTGATTATGCAAGATGTGACACACAAGGTTTTCATTATTCTCCTGATGTCTTGAGTGTCAGAATTTTTAATTGTTATTTTGTATAATCTCAGAAAGTGCACGTTACAGGAAGGTTTATGTGATACTTGATGTGACTTTTGAATATAAAGTGTCATCCTTTATTCCGTAGCATTTCTTGGGTCGTAAAGAATATATTGCTAGGGGGGATAACTGTACTGAAGCTAAACATGAAAACAGAGTGATCTTGAAATTTGCGTGTGAAGTTATTTATGGTAGCCCTTAGTTCCAGCTGCTATTTGTCTTGATCGTCATCATTATATTATCACCAGTGGCGTACCTATAATATTTGGCACCTGGGGCGGATCCTACCTTTGGCATCCCCCAATAAAGAAACACACTTGGAAGTATATTTTTTATAATAAATACTATCATATTAGTGTCCAATGGTACCCCCTTTCTAACTGTCACGTGGGGCAGACCTCCCCCCCCCCCCAGTACGCCACTGGTTATCACTATTACCCTTCAGCTCATTTGTTCTTCCTCTTCGTTCGTTATGTAAGTGATGCTAAATCTGCAGGTCTCTCGCCAGGACAAAGTCCACAGTCTTGTCCAGGCCCATGCAGCAATCCCATAGCATCTGCCTTAGCTACGCTCCCAAAGGAGCATAAACCTTCAACAAACTTACGCCAGGTCATCCTGTCACGTGTCATCAGCTCAAGATCTTTCCGTGTCATCTGTACCACGTGTCGTCTCTGTCTCCAGTTCTCTTCTCCTGGTGTCTTCTATCTCCCTCTACCTCTCTTACCCTGGGCTTGTTAGAACAAAGACTGCCTTGTAATACTATCAACAAGTTTCCTTAAGTGTATCCTATCAATTACCATCATTCCGTCTAATTCCACTGGCACTTATCTGGTTCTATTTGTCCCTGATGGTTGTGACGACTGGCCTAATCTTCTCTTCATTTAATTTATGGGACACCATTTTTTTTATTCATCTTCACTGTATGATCGAAAAGCCGGTAAAAATACGCGGCAAATTTTCTCTCGTTGGTAAATATTCTCCTAGCGTCAGGTACTATTTTTAGATTAACGACGTCATTCTAAACCTACCTCAGTGGCCTGAAAGGGGTTAGAACCCGCCTAGCGGCTCGACCAATGAATTAGGGCAGACTATATTAGACTCAGCTAGAACCAGTCTAATCCCACTCTAGGAAACCCCTCACGTGACTTTTAATGTTGATTGGAGCGTCTATCCGACGCCAAAATCACATGACCCACTCTCCATGTCACGTGCCCCAGCGGAAATAGCGCGCTAAGAGATTGCGCCCAGGATGCGAAATCACTTGCATCCAGGGAGCGAAGGGGGCCAAACCAAATCAAAGACCACGTGTCTAAATTGCTGATTAGAGTCCAATCTCTGAGAAGGTAAGTGAAATCTCGTTAGAAAATAGTATTGTGGTGAAATGTGTAGTACCTTGCAAAATCGACGCAGTGATTGGTGCGAACGTGTTTTGCTTTATTCATTTTTGCTTTACGATCGCATCTGGCCACAAGGCTACAATGTGATCTGGTATATTTTATGATCCCACGGGATGAGACTGTACAAAAGGCTCATATTAATTTTAATTGTATTCTATATTAATTTCTGTATTAATTCATCTTATTCGACCCGACGATTAGACAAGAGGAATTTATTATAAATAATAATGGGGACAGACAATGCTATATATTCCTCATAATTTACATGACGATTCGACCAGAGATACAGTACTATAATAATGTCAGCAGACAGTTCTATAATACTGGTGTCCGACAATTCTATGTTAATTCATCGTATTTGACGTGACGGTTAGGCTAGGGGCACAGTGCTCGAATACTGTCGCCTGACAGTTCTATGATAATTCAATGTGTTTAACTGACAGTTCTATGATAATTCAGTGTGTTTAACAGACAGTTCCATGATAATTCAGAGTGTTTAACATGACGATAAATGGGTAAAGAATTTAAACACTACGCTTTGGGAAGGGAAATATAATAATAAAAGGCAGAAAGGGGGGAAACTGATTTCAAGATTAGGCTCTAGACATATGATGTTAGAGACTAAAATCTGATACGACTGGCAGACGGACGGCTTAGGGAAAAACGGCTTCCTCAAGCTAGGAAATTAATGAAGCCGTATTTGTCTTCAGTCTATAGGGGCGCCTTGCACAACAGTCCAATCTCAGACGAAGAATACGGAGTTGAGCACAGTGAAGGCAGATCCAAACCATTAGAAACCCACCCGATGCTAAATCAGAACGAGACAGGACAACCAACCACGCTTCACTATCTGCATTGGGCTGAAAAGATAAGTTCCCTGTTGAAAAGGCAGCCCACCATATCAATGTATTAGCACTAGCCAGCAGATGATGAAAACTCTTGAAGTGTAAGATTTATAGCAAATACAATAAACACACACATTTCATAATCACTACCATTCATCATCAGTTCATTTTAATTTTGTTAAACCAATTGGGTGTATATACTGTACCCCATGACTTGTTCATTCTATTAGATGTTACATATTGGCTGATGTTTATCGTCCTTTATAAGGGGAGGGGGCCTCGTAAAATATAATGTATCATAATCCTAGTAATAATTAAGGATAATAATAATAGATAACGGAGAAGGGGACTACGGTAGCGAGAGACCAAATATCTCCTAACAAACATTTCCAGACCTTGTCTAAGTTAGGAGAATTTACACTCTTGTTTCCCTTCAGCCGGTTCAGGAACCCAACAGGACTTCTTGAGCCAAATCTTCTTCTGGGTGATCCATGCCAAACTTTCACTTCATTTATATCTATTATTTCTAACTAGTATAATTCTTATCCTTCCTACGCTACGCCACAATGGTCGCAATGTTTGTCTGATGTAAAACTTACATCATGATTATCATTTTCGCTTCTTAAATGACCTAGGATTCACCACTGCACATGACCCCTGGAGGAAGCCTACATGCTGTTACAACGATTGTTTCTGTAGCAGTTAGGTTTACAAGATGGGGTTGCCAGTCCCGGGCACAAGCTTTTATTAGTCGCCTTTTTTAAGATACGCCTGACGGAACAGTAGTTCTATTCTTTCTTTGTATCATCAGAGGCGTATGGCTTATGGGAACTATCTGGTATCAAACGTGCGCTTGTAAATGAGATAGAAGGGCCTAAACATTTGTCTAACCAGGGTAGTCTGGTGATCAGATTGTCTCCTGTTGTAGCGCTCTGTATAGTTTCCTATCATTATTCATTCATGTGCAGTATAATGGTTTGTGTGGTTTGATGGATCATGTGTTGTTAAAAGAGTAGGTCGGACCTAATATGCGCTTTTGACGAGAGAAGACGTGCAAACCATTTTTGCTAAACTCAAAATACACAAGGCTGACACGTTCTTTTCAGGACGAGACACAGTGGAGAAATCCATCAAACTACTCAAGTTTTCAGATAAGCTTGTGCTTTTATATCTATCTTTAGTTTTAGATTATTGCTGGTAATTTTAGGTGACTAGGTAACTGATAGATAAATAGATTCAAGCGCCACGTGGCATTTGCTTGTGTGAGATCTGGCAGCCATCTTGAGAGACATAATCAAAGTGGTGATTTCCTTTATAGTTTGATGTAAGTAGTAAATTATTGCAATTAATATTAAGCATTAGGGGACTATTTAACTATTGCTATAAATATTTGTATATTTTAGGAATTATAGTGAAGAAAATAAAATAAACCAAAAACAATAGATTACAAAAAATAATATCCAACAATCAAAATATAATTTAAGTAAAAACAAATATATTAAAGTTACCTGGCTAAATTCGAACTAGATTTAACTGTTCAACAAGTCTACTAGACAGGTTTAAAAGTGTTTCTTAAATAATAATATTACAAAATTTATTTTTTTTAAAAATGAAAGGAGAAAGCAAGGATATACATAACTTAAGATTAAAGCAGTTTGACTAAGGATAAACATTAAAGTTCATACAAAACCAAGCACATAATAAAAAGAGTAGTAGCAAATTAAAAGAGGGAAAATGCCACCAATAACCAGAAAACAGTCCGGGGAAGGAAAAGCGTGGTCCAAGACACCGGAAAAGGACAAAACACCAAACCTGACCGAAAAAAAGGACCACGAACCCTGAAGTCAGAGACACAGAAATAAAGGACAGATAGAGACAATAATGGAAGAACTGGAAGGAGGCTCAGAAGTAAAAACAATAAGCATAAACAATAAAGGCGAAAACTCAGGAACCTGGACAGCGAACAAAAAGATAGGACCCAGGGAAGATGACAATCAGGACAAACAGAAAAACACAACCAAAAGAAGTCATGAAACCAGAGGAGAAAACAAAGAAGACTTCAACCGAAAGGAAACCCCCCAAAAAGTGAAAATAACACAAATAGGCGGAACAGAAGCCACGCTTCAATCTCTCCCGGACGACAAAATCCTGGTGATCCTGGAAAAAGTAATTGACAAAAAAGCCATTGCCAAAATACAAAAACAAAACAGAGGAATAATTCTAACACTAAATGAATCAGAAAAAAACCAAAACTTTACTACAAGAATTGCTGTGCATGAAAAACATAAATTGTTCCAACTGGCCCACAACATAAAAATTCAAATAGAAATTTCCAAAGAAACCAGAAAATGTGTTGTATAAACCCAACCCTGTCAGGTGAGGAAGTTTTAAAGAACCTGGCCAAGCAAAACCCAGATTTAAAGCTGGTACACGTTGAACGAGTAACAGTGAAAGGGAGTATAGTAACCCCAGTGATAGTCATAACGACAGAAGGGAGCGAACCCCCCAAGACAGTACTATTTGGGAAAGCAAACAAATACACAGAAGCCTTCATTCCCCAGTTTTGCAGTGCTCCAACTGCATGAAGTTTGGCCATGGTCGACACAGTTGCAGGGAGAAGGCAGTATGTAGGTTTTGTGCCGGTTCGCACCCCTTTACCCAATGCGAAAAGGCGATGTCAGATACTGACTATAAAAAGGATATTGCAAACAGAAAATGCATTAATTGCAAAGGGAACCACAGCGCCAGGTTCCAGGGCTGCCCAGTATATCAGCAGACCAAAATAGCACTGAAGGAATCTATAACAACCAAAACCCCTTTCAAAACGATCATTAAAGATTTAAAGGAAAACAATACTTATACGAGCACTAAAGTAAGAACAGAAATTAATAGTGTGCAACAGGAAGTTAAAATGATTAAATCACAGTTGGCAAAAGAAAGTAAGAACCAGGTAGAAAGTAACAAAACAGTACCAAAAAACCAGTCGGATGATTCAACTACATTCTCGGAAGGTATGAAAGCACTGAAAAGTGCAGAGGCAATGCTTCAAGACATGAAAGCCATACAACACCAAATTGCCCAGGATGTAGTTAAATTGTCAGCACTGAAAGAAGAAAATGAAATGATATTAGTTAAACTAGCTGAACTGAAAGAGGATAATGAAATTACACTAAAAAGGATAGAAAATCAGAGACAGGAGATTAACACAGACAGAGAAGAAATAGAAAAGGAAAGTGGCAAACAAAAGCAGGAAGCTAAATGAAAGAATGGGTAACAAAAACCATCAAGCACATAGAGAGAGTTTTGATAGAGGAAAGAACAGAAGAATCGTCACAAACGCAAGTATTGAAAAAAGTCTTTAATTACATAAAAGAATCACCAAGAAGAGTAGGCCTTATGCCTCAAGCAACTGATAGGGCCAATTCAAACTAAGAGCAAACTAATAGTCTAACACAAAACAAAAGGGATACTAGTTAATATAAACAATGGGTAAGAAAGGATGTAGAATTGTTCAGTGGAATTATAGGAGTATCAAAAAGAATTTTGCACCCCTACTAGCAGAGACCGTAGGAACTAACACTATATATGCCCTTCAAGAGACACTGTCGTGGTTGAGTTAGAGTGTAGAGTATTTGTCGAGTTGGACAACTGTAGTGAAATCGACAAGGGATAGTGGACTGACAGAGTTATAGATTACACTTTAGATAAGGTGTAAATAGGAGATGGACTTGAGACAACCTGGAAGAAGATTTACCAAAATGATCTCTCTCTCCAAGCCTCAACTCACTTATGTCTGTCTAAGCACCTCCTGCTCTCTCTCTTTTCTCTTATCGTACATAGAGATTATAGTAAAGAGCTAAAAATACAAATATGGATGGAAAGGTCGTGAACAGCGTATTAATAAATGTGTAAAATTTATTAAAGAAGAAAAAGCATGGAATTAATGCATATCATCACAACAACATAAAATTTCATCAATAATCAAATATTCATCGATAATCATATACACCAACAACCACACACACACACAGATCACCATTCATAAAACCTGTAGAACACAGAGAGATGAAATAAACTGTCTGACAGTCTGTCCGTTTTCGGTGGGACCAAGTACAATGCTTCCGACAGTGTCTTTTACGTAAAAATATACTCCATGGGGAATGGACTTGACCTGTATAAATCCACTGTAGTCGCTATTGTTGGTGGCACCCCTGATTTCGCGATGGGAACTGGAAGACTGTCTATCTCCTGCTGACCAAATAAACAAAACTGAGCTACAGTCCGTCCGCTTTCGTGGGACCAAATGGGATAGCTCCAATGTCTTTACGTAAAGATATACTCCATGGGTGATGGACTTGACCTGTAAATCCAATGTAGGCGCTATCTTTGGTGACCCCAAATTGCGCGAGGGGCTGGAACTCTGTATTTACCTCTGGTTTACCAAAATGAATAAGCTGCGTGTCAGTCCGTCCGCTTACGTGGGACCAAATGTAATAGCTCCGGAAAGTATCTTTTTACGTAAAGATATACTCCATGGGTGATGGACTTGGCCTGTAAAAAACTTTCTTTGTTGGTGCTAACTGTTGGTGACCTCTAGTTTCGCGAGGGGACTGGAAGACGCTGTTTATCTTTGCTGGCCGCTCCGAAGTGCGAAGTTCTACATAGACCCAGAAATAAACCATGGGACGAAGTCACGTGAGGACAATTGATCCCAAGGCGTGCTTATCCGGCGCTAGAATTGGCTTTAAATCCGGTTTTGGCTGGTTGACTGTGGTTTGGCTGAGTGCCCCGTTTAGGCACAAAAAAGGCGGGTGATATGGAATTCTGCTATAGGCATGCTGGGCGGTTTTGAGATTTTGGAAGCCGCAATGCCCTGACTGGTAATCCAATAGGCGAGTAGGAAACTACTACTGCCATAGACGTTTCAGATTGTTGCGTTGGCTCATTTCGCAATGCGTGAGCTGAACTCCCGTGAGAGGGAAATGGCGTTGACAAAAGGTTGTTGTTCCAGGTATGGCTGTGACACTCGTGGGGCTAGATATCCTCAGAATCCCTCTAGATCGAAGAGACGGTGACATTCTTCGTCTGACTGGAAACTAGACTAGCAATTCGGTATCCCCCTGAAACTGAGACCGAAAAGAGACACCCTTTTACATCAAGCAAATAATAAATCACACTAACTTTATACAGAAAGTTTCGCTCCACTATGGGATTAAATTTATTGTAGTTATTGCTATGATAGTTTAGGGCTGTCTTTAACCATGTCTCCTGTTCCTTAAAAATATCAATTATCAACACGCACCCGCATAGACTTAATATCTTTTGCACACCCAGGTACCTGTCAGTAACTGTTCTGACAGCAACAATCTACTCCTCTTCTCCCAATCTCAATATACAGGAAACCTAACCAGTAGTTACAGTTAAATGGATATGCTTATTCATCTTACAACATTAAATGAATTTACATAAACAGATTACAGCATGTGACATTACAAAATAAGTAATATGTCCCTTTGGGAAAATATATTAATATTCCACACAATGAGTACAAAGAGAATGCAATGTTCTTGCTATAATAATACAATTGTGGCTGAATCATAAGATATAATTATATCTATGCCTGGTGACTGCTTTCTGTGAAAGTTATAGACTAGTGCCTAGCCACACAAGTAAGCATAAAATGATTCTCCCTTGCCACTAAAAATATCTATCAAAAAGGAATAAGTGACTATTTCCTATAATCCAGAGTTATTACCTGCATCTCACTATTCAGTTTTTAAGTGAACAATCCACACCTGACATTATCTTACAGAAATGACAGTTAATTTTGCTGACTCTTAACCCAATGGTAAGCATTCGTGGACTGATTCTACGCCTAATATCTGTTATTGTAAGTTTAACATTTAACCCATGATAAACCGTAACAGTTTAAGCACCACTTAATAGGCCGTAGACAGCGCTACCTTATCACTGAATAAATTACTAGGAGAAGTCCTCAGAAATAAATTCACTTTCCTAACAGATATATATAAAAGCTAACATGAATCTAATATAATAATTATAAGATATGTTTACTCACCCCGAGAAAATGCCAAGAAATAGGCCAAAAACATTTAGTTCTGTGTTAATGTTTGCCTTATTTCCATAATGGTCTATCTCGGGCCAGGAATCTTCTACGAGTGTGTTTGACGTAGTAAAATTTCAAATCTTATAGCTTACAAAGGACGCTCCCCCCGGACACCTGCCTAACCTGATTCTACAGATGTATTGGCGTAATGCGTAATACCGGGTAATACACAGGTTTTCAGAAGCAACAACTTTGCGAAAATTCCCCCAGAGAGACAATCATAATATATGTGCTCTTTGCTCATCAAAGGGCAAACAACAAAGGCTAGCAGCGGGTTTATCTCCCCCTGTTTCAAGGATGCATAATATTATGATCACTAGCAGCGTTCTGACGGCCAAACACCGGGACCCTTTCGCTCGTTCAAACACTTTACGCGTAAGAGAAATTCTTCATATCAGGCCAGCGCCAGGTGCGTTTGATGTAATATTACCGCTGCGCTGACCGTTTCTGACCAGTGGGGGATTTCCACTGAAAGCCTGAACGTAAACACCTCGGGTGGGGTTTGAGAAGGAGAAAATGAAAGAAAATGAGAATACAAATGATTAGGAAAACAAAACATTAAAATGGCAAAATAAATTTCTGTCTACGTGACAAGATAGCCCCCTTTTTTAAAGTGCGTGAAACACGAACTAAATGACAGTAATTTATCTTTTCCATCAATGTCCATTACATGTCCTAGAACATCCTATAATCATAATACAAATTTCTTTCCAACTTCTGTCAGTACTTAGCTATTGGGAGGATTGGTTACTATCATTCAAATGAACACCCTCCCTTGGTACAAATGCAAGCTAGTAACTGACTGTCTGTAGCTTCTTATCTCAGATTAAAGAGCTACTCCTGAAAAAAATTAACCCTTAAAAAAAATTTTCTGACTTTTACAACAATAGTCGTCAGATTTGTCAACCAAAAACTCAGCAGTGGTACCATCAACCTTTACCAGCTGTCTCATGTGTAGCATGAACAATAAATGTAACTTAATATTTATGATTGCTGTGGATTAAAACGCTGTTCAGACTTCCTGCCAAAAGAAATAGTTCGTTATGTCTAGGGATATCGATTCCTTTAATCTGCCGAACACTAAACTCTAAGAATCAAGATAGAATCTTGTGAGAGATTCATCCTCGGATCGAGCACATATTAAATGTCGTACTAGATGGGTTCTAGAATCTCGGACGGGCTCCCAATTGTCGTGGTTGAGTTAGAGTGTAGAGTATTTGTCGAGTTGGACAACTGTAGTGAAATCGACAAGGGATAGTGGACTGACAGAGTTATAGATTACACTTTAGATAAGGTGTAAATAGGAGATGGACTTGAGACAACCTGGAAGAAGATTTACCAAAATGATCTCTCTCTCCAAGCCTCAACTCACTTATGTCTGTCTAAGCACCTCCTGCTCTCTCTCTTTTCTCTTATCGTACATAGAGATTATAGTAAAGAGCTAAAAATACAAATATGGATGGAAAGGTCGTGAACAGCGTATTAATAAATGTGTAAAATTTATTAAAGAAGAAAAAGCATGGAATTAATGCATATCATCACAACAACATAAAATTTCATCAATAATCAAATATTCATCGATAATCATATACACCAACAACCACACACACACACAGATCACCATTCATAAAACCTGTAGAACACAGAGAGATGAAATAAACTGTCTGACAGTCTGTCCGTTTTCGGTGGGACCAAGTACAATGCTTCCGACAGTGTCTTTTACGTAAAAATATACTCCATGGGGAATGGACTTGACCTGTATAAATCCACTGTAGTCGCTATTGTTGGTGGCACCCCTGATTTCGCGATGAGAACTGGAAGACTGTCTATCTCCTGCTGACCAAATAAACAAAACTGAGCTACAGTCCGTCCGCTTTCGTGGGACCAAATGGGATAGCTCCAATGTCTTTACGTAAAGATATACTCCATGGGTGATGGACTTGACCTGTAAATCCAATGTAGGCGCTATCTTTGGTGACCCCAAATTGCGCGAGGGGCTGGAACTCTGTATTTACCTCTGGTTTACCAAAATGAATAAGCTGCGTGTCAGTCCGTCCGCTTACGTGGGACCAAATGTAATAGCTCCGGAAAGTGTCTTTTTACGTAAAGATATACTCCATGGGTGATGGACTTGGCCTGTAAAAAACTTTCTTTGTTGGTGCTAACTGTTGGTGACCTCTAGTTTCGCGAGGGGACTGGAAGACGCTGTTTATCTTTGCTGGCCGCTCCGAAGTGCGAAGTTCTACATAGACCCAGAAATAAACCATGGGACGAAGTCACGTGAGGACAATTAATCCCAAGGCGTGCTTATCCGGCGCTAGAATTGGCTTTAAATCCGGTTTTGGCTGGTTGACTGTGGTTTGGCTGAGTGCCCCGTTTAGGCACAAAAAGGCGGGTGATATGGAATTCTGCTATAGGCATGCTGGGCGGTTTTGAGATTTTGGAAGCCGCAATGCCCTGACTGGTAATCCAATAGGCGAGTAGGAAACTACTACTGCCATAGACGTTTCAGATTGTTGCGTTGGCTCATTTCACAATGCGTGAGCTGAACTCCCGTGAGAGGGAAATGGCGTTGACAAAAGGTTGTTGTTCCAGGTATGGCTGTGACACTCGTGGGGCTAGATATCCCCAGAATCCCTCTAGATCGAAGAGACGGTGACATTCTTCGTCTGACTGGAAACTAGACTAGCAATTCGGTATCCCCCTGAAACTGAGACCGAAAAGAGACACCCTTTTACATCAAGCAAATAATAAATCACACTAACTTTATACAGAAAGTTTCGCTCCACTATGGGATTAAATTTATTGTAGTTATTGCTATGATAGTTTAGGGCTGTCTTTAACTATGTCTCCTGTTCCTTAAAAATATCAATTATCAACACGCACCCGCATAGACTTAATATCTTTTGCACACCCAGGTACCTGTCAGTAACTGTTCTGACAGCAACAATCTACTCCTCTTCTCCCAATCTCAATATACAGGAAACCTAACCAGTAGTTACAGTTAAATGGATATGCTTATTCATCTTACAACATTAAATGAATTTACATAAACAGATTACAGCATGTGACATTACAAAATAAGTAATATGTCCCTTTGGGAAAATATATTAATATTCCACACAATGAGTACAAAGAGAATGCAATGTTCTTGCTATAATAATACAATTGTGGCTGAATCATAAGATATAATTATATCTATGCCTGGTGACTGCTTTCTGTGAAAGTTATAGACTAGTGCCTAGCCACACAAGTAAGCATAAAATGATTCTCCCTTGCCACTAAAAATATCTATCAAAAAGGAATAAGTGACTATTTCCTATAATCCAGAGTTATTACCTGCATCTCACTATTCAGTTTTTAAGTGAACAATCCACACCTGACATTATCTTACAGAAATGACAGTTAATTTTGCTGACTCTTAACCCAATGGTAAGCATTCGTGGACTGATTCTACGCCTAATATCTGTTATTGTAAGTTTAACATTTAACCCATGATAAACCGTAACAGTTTAAGCACCACTTAATAGGCCGTAGACAGCGCTACCTTATCACTGAATAAATTACTAGGAGAAGTCCTCATAAATAAATTCACTCTCCTAACAGATATATATAAAAGCTAACATGAATCTAATATAATAATTATAAGATATGTTTACTCACCCCGAGAAAATGCCAAGAAATAGGCCAAAAACATTTAGTTCTGTGTTAATGTTTGCCTTATTTCCATAATGGTCTATCTCGGGCCAGGAATCTTCTACGAGTATGTTTGACGTAGTAAAATTTCAAATCTTATAGCTTACAAAGGACGCTTCCCCCGGACACCTGCCTAACCTGATTCTACAGATGTATTGGCGTAATGCGTAATACCGGGTAATACACAGGTTTTCAGAAGCAACAACTTTGCGAAAATTCCCCCAGAGAGACAATCATAATATATGTGCTCTTTGCTCATCAAAGGGCAAACAACAAAGGCTAGCAGCGGGTTTATCTCCCCCTGTTTCAAGGATGCATAATATTATGATCACTAGCAGCGTTCTGACGGCCAAACACCGGGACCCTTTCGCTCGTTCAAACACTTTACGCGTAAGAGAAATTCTTCATATCAGGCCAGCGCCAGGTGCGTTTGATGTAATATTACCGCTGCGCTGACCGTTTCTGACCAGTGGGGGATTTCCACTGAAAGCCTGAACGTAAACACCTCGGGTGGGGTTTGAGAAGGAGAAAATGAAAGAAAATGAGAATACAAATGATTAGGAAAACAAAACATTAAAATGGCAAAATAAATTTCTGTCTACGTGACAGACACATTTAAACCCTAATAGTAGATACAGTTATAAGGGCTTTAAGATACTTAGGCACGATAGGAAAGAAGGTAGAGGAGGGGGTGTCGCAGTCTTGGTTAGCGAAACATTTAAAATTATAGACTGTGAAGTATTTGATACAACCAACATAGAAGGTATCCAGGTTACTATAGCAGCTGAACCAAACAATCTAACAATCTTAAATGTAAAGAAGGCACAATTAAAGATGAAGAAATACTAGCCATAAGCACCAGACTAGGCCCCAAAACAGTCATAGTAGGCGATTTTAATTCCCATCATTATGCTTGGGGTGGACAACATGCAGACAATGCAGGAAAACGCCTACTTGACTTTGTAAAAAACAATGACCTGCTAATTCTAAATGATGGAACTGCTAACAGGGCTGACTCAGCAATAGACATAAGTATAGCAACTAACAACCTAGCGAATGTAAATTTGGAAGTGTTACAAGACACAAACTCAGATCATCTGCCCATTATAATAACCATGCATGAAAACGTCATTCCAAACCCAGAACCAGAGAAACCGATTTTCAACTATAAAAAAGCAAACTGGGAAGCCTTCCAATCAGAGCTGGAGGTGATGGAATATAAAGACATGGAAGCAGATGATAATGACTTGTGGGCAGAAACACTGACCAATGAAATTCTGAAAATAGCAATAAACTATATATACCAAATAAAAATATGCCACAGCACCTAAAACCAATAAATAACATTAATAAGAAAAGAAAAACTCAGTGGAATAAAGAATCAGTTGCCTGGTGGAATAAAAGCTGTGCAGAAATTCATGAGAGAAGGAACAGGGCCTTACAAAAATATAGAAATAACAGAACAGAAGAAAACTATGAAGAGTATAAACATATTAGGAATGAATCTAACAGAATAATATTTAAAGCCAAAGAAACTAACTGGAAGGAGTTTTGTCAGTCACTTAAACCTAGCACCCAAATTAAAGAAGTATGGAAAAAGCTTAAGGCAATCAAAGGGAACAATAAGAAAACAATAATGCCAACAATCAAACTACCAAATAGAGCAGAAACAGATAAAGAAAATGCTAATGCCCTTGCCGAGTATTTCTATAAAGTCAGTGCCAAAAGTAGTCTTGGACAGGAAGAAAATGAGAGAAGAGAAAGACTTAGGATACAGTTTTCAAAAGAACTACCAGATCAGATAGATGAATCAAACTATTTAGATGCTGATATAACAGAGGAAGAAGTAACTAGTGCAATAAATGAGAAATCTAATACTGCCTCAGGGCATGATATACTTAGTTATGAAATCCTTAAGAAAGTACAAAAAAAAACTATAAACAAAATAACTTCCCTCTATAACAAAATCTGGAGCTTAGGAAAGATACCAAAAGCATGGAAAGTAGCTATAATAGTACCCATCCAAAACCCAATAAGGAAGCCCATGATGTAAGTTCATATAGGCCTATCTCCTTAACATCACAACAAATACTGGAAACTGTTGTTAACAAAAGAGTTAAATTCTACCTGGGAAAAAATCAGTTATATAGCCCAAACCAGTCAGGGTTTAGAGCAGACAGAAGTACAGTAGACCAGCTTGTAAGATTAGAACATGATGTAAAGCTAGGGTTCAAGAGGAAAGAGAAAACAGTGGCAGTCTTTCTAGATTTAGTTAGAGCATATGACGGAGCTCTCTACAAAATGAAAAAGATTGGCATTACTGGTAAAACTTATAGGTATCTAGAAAACTTTTTACAGGACAGGTATTTTGCTGTACAGGTGAATAATGATAGGTCAGAAATATATGAACAACAGAATGGGATTCCTCAGGGATCAGTGATTTCACCTTCAATTTTCACTATAGCTGTAAATGATTTAGCAGATGAATTTAACGACATTAAAATTGCAGTATCACAATTTGCAGATGATTGTGCCATTTGGCGATCTGGAAAAAACTTGGACCATGTTTACCAAAAACTTCAAAAACAAATAGACAAAGTTTCAGAGTGGATGAAAAGTTGGGGCTTCCAAATTAATGTAAACAAAACTGTAGGTATGATATTCAGCAAAGGAAATTTAAAGAAAAATAACAAAATCAATATAACCATTGTGACGACTGCCCCAATCTTCTCTTTTTTTTTTTTTAATTTACGAGACGCCATTTTTTTTTCTCATCTTCTATGCATGATCGAGAAGCCGGTAAAATCACGGGACATTCCGCCACTGATAACAATTCTAGCGTCTATACTATTTTTAGAATAACGACGTCATTGTTGACCTGACCTCGGTAGCTAGAAACCTGTTTTAATTTATGACCGATTACTTAAACTTAAGTAGAACCAGTTTATGCCACTTTAGGAAACCCCCCACGTGACTTTTAACGTTATTGATTGGAGCGTCTATATGATGCCAAAGTGATCGGGTGAATTTTATGATCCCACGGGATGAGATTGTACAAAATGTTCATAATAATGTTAACTGAAATATATATATATATATATATATATATATATATATATATATATATATATATATATATATATATATATATATATATATATATATATATATATATATATATATATATATATATATAAATTTCCATATTATTTGATTAGACGCTTAGACTAGAGGACATTAATATTAATACTGATGTTGACAGACCGTGACACACATTCATTATAAATTACATGACGATTCGACCAAAGATGAAGTGTGTTGATAATGTCGTCAGACAATTCTAAAATACTGGTGTCCGACAATTATTTGTTAATTCATCATGACTGACATGACGATTAGGCTAGAGGCACAGAACTAGAATACTGTTGCCGACATTTCTATGATAATTTGGTGGGTTTAACTGACATTTATAATAATTCATTGTGTTACCTTGACGATAAATCAGTACTAAAGAATTATGATACTGCCACTTGGGCAGAGAAATGTAATAATAAAAGGCAGAAAGGGGGGACTTGAATTCAAGATTAGGCTCTAGACATATGATGTTACAGACTAAAATCTGATATGACTGGCAGACGGACGGCTTAGGAAAAGATGGCTTTCTCAAGCTAAGAAATTAATGAAACCGTATTTGTCTTCAGTCAATGGGAGAGCCTTGCACGACAGTCCAATCTCAGAGAAGAATACGGAGTCGAGCACAGTGAAGGCAGATCCGACCCATTCGAGACCTACCCGGTGCAACGTCATAAGGAGACCGGAGAACTAACCACGCTTCACTATCAGCCAGGGGCCGAAAAGATAAGTTCCTATGAAAAGGGAACTCATCATGTCAATGCTCTATCTTTAGCCAGCCATGATGAAAAACACTTGAATTGTGAGACGCATATTACATACAGCAGACACACTAATTCCATCGACAATACTATCATTCACCATCCATTCATTTTAATTTTAATAAACCAATTGGGTGTATATAATGTACCCCATGCCTTGTTCCTTCTATTAGATGTTACATATTGTCTGATGTTTATCTTCCTTTATAAAAGGGGGGGGGGGGAGGGGGGCCTCGTAAAATATAATATAATCCCAGTATAATTAAGGATAATCATAATAGATAACTGAGAAGGGGACTACGGTAGCGAGAGACCAAATATCTCCTTACAAATTTTTCCAGACCTGTCTAGTTAGGAGAATTTACACTCTTTGTCTCCCTTCAGCGGTGGAGAAACCCAACAGGATTTCTTGAGCCAAATGTTCCTCGGGGTGATCCAGGAAAACTTCACTTTCACATTCATATCTATTATTTCTTCTAAAATAATTCTTTTCCTTCCTATGCTGCGCCACAACCATTAAAGGACATAAAATAAATACCTCCTCAACAACAAGATTTCTGGGCATAACTTTAGATAAACAACTAAATTGGAATAAACATATAGACAATCTTCACTAACCAAGATCTGCTTACTCGTAGCAAGCAAGAGGACATGCACACCATCATAGCTGGCAGACGCTGGAACTGGGTTGGTCATGTCCTCAGAAGAGACCCCCATGCCATCACAAGAACAGCTATGCTTTGGACCCCTGAAGGAAAACGAAAGAGAGGCCGACCAAAAACAACCTGGCGGAGGACTGTGGAGGCTGAGATGCAAAGAATGAACCAGAGTTGGGGCACTGTACGAAGGATGGCCACCGTCCGAGCAAAGTGGAATCAATTTGTTGTTGCCCTACAAGACGCCACTAGGCGTGATGGCCACTGACTGCTTTGACGGTCGGCGGCTAAGGATCAAAGAAGAAGAAGAATATAGACAATCTAGTAGAAAGCTGTAGGGGACCCCTAAATATACTAAGGATTGTAAAAGGTAATGGTTGGGGGGCCAGCAATAAAATAATGCTTATGTTCTACAAGTCTTTCATCAGGGGGAAACTGGATTATGCCAGTATAGTCTATGGCTCAGCTGCAGCTTCTAACAAAGCAAAACTGGACAAAATTCAAAATGCAGCCATGAGAACCATTACAGGTGCATTTATATCGACACCAATAGAAGCACTGGAAGTAGCTCTTGGCATACCACCCCTTGGTCTAAGACGGAAAGAACTAAGATTAAATTACACTGGCTAACAAAAAAAAATTTTTTTTTTCTTTCTCTAACATTTCTATGTTTTTCTGGTCAATTTTAATGCGCTGTTTTTAAATCTGCAAACCGTTTTTCTCTATCAGGTCGGTATCTCTAGAAATACGCAATTAAAGTTTTTTTAACAACGCATACAGTATTACAACATCATTCGTACAAGAAGTATAACAGTTATGTAGGCTTGAATTTCTTTGCAGTCGACTTTCGTCGGTGAATGGCATGTGGTACATCACGATGAAGCATCCAACAATAATCGGCAAGCATGGTCACACTCCGCCGTCCTTGATAACGTGACTCCATTACGGCGATATCTTGATGGAATCGTTCTCCATGTTCATCGCTGACTTCGCCAAGGTTGTCAGGGAAAAAGTCAAGATGCGAATCGAGCAAATGGATTTTGAGGGACATGTTACAGCCCATAATTCTGTATGCATCTATGCACTGCTTAACAATATGCACATAGTCGACAGATTTGTGGTTTCCCAGAAAGTTATCGACGATTGATTTGAATGCCATCCATGCGCAAAGTTCACTACCATGTAACAAGTTCTCGAATTGTTTGTCTGCAATAACTTTCCTAATCTGAGGTCCTACAAAGATACCTTCCTTTATCTTTGCATCCTAACTTGCGGAAACTTTTCTCGAAGATAAGTGAAAGCTATGCTCGTTTTATCTAACGCTTTTACGAAATTCTTCATGAGCCCCAACTTTATGTGTAACGGTGGTAAAATGATGCTGTCTTTGTTAATTAATGGCTCGTGTATTACATTTTTATGCCCGAGCTGCATACGATCCCTGATAGGCCACACCTTTCTTGCATAATTTTCCTGTCTGTTGCGGCTGTCCCATTCACATGGGAAGCAACAACATTTAGTATACCCAGTCTGCATGCCCGTGTCATAAGTTTCTTTCATATGAACAGAGTAGGCGACTGGAATTGATGAAAATAAATTTCCGTTATGCAATAACGTCAAGGCCTAAAATGCCACCCCCTACAGACCCAGGTAGAGCGGTCCCAACTGGGATGGTTTGACCATGTCTGCGGAGTGGGAGAGGATCGGCTACCACGACAAGCATGGGAAACAAAGAGCCGAGGATCCAGACCCCGAGGACGACCCAGAGTCCGCTGGGAGGACAACATTGGACAATCTTTGAAGGACCGAGGACTAGAATGGAACCAGGCCAGGAGGAAGACAGCCGATGGAATAGTCTGGCGCTCTCTCTTCCAAACCTCTACACCTCACGGTAGAAGGGGAACGACTAAGTAAGTAAGTAAGTAAGTAAGTATGCAATAACACGGCTTTTAGACTAGTCTTGGAAGAGTCGATGAAAAGTCGCCATTCGTTGATTATGTGCTCATGACCGAGGTGCACCATTAGACCGTTTACATCTTTGCAATAGCAATTGTCATCATCCATCTCAAAGTATTGGACAAATTTTGTGTGTCTATGACGAAATTTAGATATCGGAGTATTGGGCGCTAAAAGACTCCATTCTTTGAGTCGCGAACCGAGTAATTCCGCTTGTCCTTTGGGTAAGAGCGAGATCACGTATTAGATCTGAAATCTCTGAATGGTTAATTAAGTGAACACCATCATTCACCGGTATATAATGCGAGTCAGAATTAGTTTCCAAAGCAGGTAAACTATCACTTTCTGATGGTTCATTCACGTCCAACGGATATTGTTCTGGTTGAACTGGGATCGGACACGTGATTGGATCACGAGGCACTGGTTTCGAAACCCATTCAATATTTGGATAAACCACAGACTTTCTAGTTTTAAAAGTGAAACCATGGATATTTGTCAAGCAGAAGTAACAATCAGTAGCGTGATTTGTCGGTTCACGCCATATTACTGGTACTCCAAAAGGCATCGACTTATGCTTCGGCGATTTTCGTAACCAACCTGCCAATGTATTTGCACAAGTCGAACAAACTGCATTTGGCTTCCAAGATTTATTTGCATCATCAACTTTCGAATCGAAATAAAGTTCATATGCTTTCTTTAGTAATGGTGTAAAGTTTTTCTGGTGAACACGATCGGTAAAATATCCGCTCACGTAACAGAACAGATCAGCTGAATTTCTACAACTTCTAGAAGCCATATTTCGCTCAGAATTATTTCAAAATACAGTAACTATTTGAAAAATAGCGTAACATATGTCATGCATCTTTTAGCCGTATAAAAAGTAGAATTATTTTGCATTTTATTAATTTTTAATAAGTTATATAGTAAAAATGAAACGGAGCAAATAACGGTTTCCCAAAAATATATTTATTCACAAATATCTTAAGAACCCGATGTGATCGAGATAAACGGATTTCAAATTTGAAATCAGCGCAAAAAACTGACCTAAGAACACTTATTCTTATATAAGAAAGAAAAATGTTGTTTGTCAGTGTTGTGATGGGCCGGGAAGACACCCCTGAGGCCCCACCCCCACTTCAGTTCAAGGCATGTTTGTCGCCCATATATTTTCGGTCGGCCCACGTGACTGTCAGATCACGTGACGGCGCGAGCCTGGGTTGTGAAAAATCTGAAGTAGAAGATTGATGAAAATGCCATAATAATGCATTTAAATTAAGTTGTGGTGTAGAATTGTGTTATATTAAATAGCTGTAGGTTTTATTTGTGTTTTCGCTATTCCTAAGCGATAATCGCGTGTGATATTTAAGTAGTCAAGATTAATACGCCTAGCGCAGTAAAGTGAGTGATTAGCCTAGTGCCTATAAAAAGAGATAGCGAGCTACCAGCGGACCTTTTCCTAGTATCAGCCGCCAGAGAGAACAGACGACAGAGCCAAACTGTAAATGCATTGAGCACATTAGCATCGGGCACTGTTGGGTGTTTTGTTTTGTTTTGTTTTGTTTTGTTTTGTTTTGTTTTGTTTTGTTTGTTTGGTTTGGTGTTATGTTCGCTAGTTTATTTGTTTAATGTTTGCTTTGTCACTGAATGGGCTGTAAAAATAAATATAGCCCCTGCCTCTAGAATCAAGAGTTTTATTGTTGTTCGGGTCGGTGCGAGTGTGACAAGAGAGTGATATCACAATCACAACATAATCATCATCATCATCTCGCCCACCCTATCACAATTGGCGTCGTCGGCAGGATAAGGCAGACAGTGACACCGAGCAAACAGCGAACGAACAAATAGTGTAAACACCCAGCAGTGCATTCCTGCAGCAAGATGGCTAATGCGCATATGAAGGTACTGTACGTGGAGGAGCCAGAGATAAGGTTATTTAGTGGAGAGGGGAGACCCACTTGGCAAGAGTTTGTGGAGGATGTGGAAGCCGCGTGGAAGGTGGCGCCTTTTTGCGCAGAAGACAAGTTAGACATGATATGGAACAACGTTACACCAATGGTATCTAGAGAGTTACGGATACAAGGTGGAGCCAAGGCCAGCCCTGAGAAGTTACTGGAAATTGTAAAAAAAGCCTACAGCGAGCAACCACAAGTCAGTGAGGTGAACAGGAATTTCCCTTGGGAATATGCTGTTTATGGTGGAAGTAAAAAGCCTGAGACACGGGTCCAGATAGCAAGTGCAGAAGTTAAGAAGGAGGAGGAGGCACTCAGGGCAGAATTATCCTTCCTAAAGTCCCAGATAGCACAGATGTCAGAGTCCAGTTCGCCAGCACAAGAGGAGGTGCAGAGAAAGAGAGCACCATGCCAGCCGCGGGAACAGCCAACGCAAGACAAGGAGGTGTGTCCGCGGGAACAGCCAAAGCACGACGAGGAGGTGCATGTTCTGGTATGTGAGAGTCGAGCTGTTGTTAACGAAAGCAGTGAGCTGACAGTACCGACCAGTGCAGCTGCACCGACAAGGCGAAAAGGAGTTTGCAAGTGGTACAGTGTCCGCAGGGGATGGGGATTCATCACGCCAGATGATGGAGGTATTGATGTATTCGTACATCAGACCAAGATCTACAGAAAGGGATTCCGGAGTCTGGCGAGGAATGAACGAGTAGAGTTTGACAGCAAACCATCGGTCCAGGGCATGGAAGCAATTTATGTATGCGGCATTGGCGGTCAAGAGTGTAAGGGCAGCAGAAAGCGACCCATGGCACAGAGGAAGCCCAGAAAGATAAGATGCTACAATTGTGGAGACCTGTCAGACCACATGGCAGCCAAGTGCCCTCAAGGCCCGCTTCCGAAGAGATGTTTTCATTGCAAGTCAACTGAACATTTGATAGCCGCCTGTCCCTCAAAGAGCTCTTTCCCGAGACGTGCTACCACAACCAGGTTTCCTTCCGGGTGCAAGCCAAGAGATGACCGTGACAACTGTCACACTAAGGGCGCCGAGAAAATTACCCGTCGTCTAGGGGAGGAAACCCGTCCTAAGCAGATAGGAGGGAGTGCAAATCAAGGTTCAGCAGAGGAGACTCATCAAAAGCAGACTGTGGGGAATGTAAGCCACCGTCCACACAAAATGAGTGCAGAACACGTCAAGAGCGATCCCCCTACAGATTCGACAGCTACATGCACTGGCAAGCAGATGTCACAAGCCAGCAGCGACGCGGCACAAGTAGGCGAATCTTCTAGACCACAGCAACTGCCAGCCCGACAAAGCACAACTAGGGACATGTCGACCAAGACAGTCCCCAGCCGGGTTGTACCGATGACAGAAGCTCAGCCTAAAGCATCGCCGCAGAGAAAGAGTCATACGCAGCACCAACGATCTAAGAGGCTACGATCTAAGCGCCAGAGGTGGTGATGTTGTCGGGACGACAACAAAATCAGGAGGGAGATATGTGATGGGCCGGGAAGACACCCCTGAGGCCCCACCCCCACTTCAGTTCAAGGCATGTTTGTCGCCCATATATTTTCGGTCGGCCCACGTGACTGTCAGATCCCGTGACGGCGCGAGCCTGGGTTGTGAAAAATCTGAAGTAGAAGATTGATGAAAATGCCATAATAATGCATTTAAATTAAGTTGTGGTGTAGAATTGTGTTATATTAAATAGCTGTAGGTTTTATTTGTGTTTTCGCTATTCCTAAGCGATAATCGCGTGTGATATTTAAGTAGTCAAGATTAATACGCCTAGCGCAGTAAAGTGAGTGATTAGCCTAGTGCCTATAAAAAGAGATAGCGAGCTACCAGCGGACCTTTTCCTAGTATCAGCCGCCAGAGAGAACAGACGACAGAGCCAAACTGTAAATGCATTGAGCACATTAGCATCGGGCACTGTTGGGTGTTTTGTTTTGTTTTGTTTTGTTTTGTTTTGTTTTGTTTTGTTTTGTTTTGTTTGTTTGGTTTGGTGTTATGTTCGCTAGTTTATTTGTTTAATGTTTGCTTTGTCACTGAATGGGCTGTAAAAATAAATATAGCCCCTGCCTCTAGAATCAAGAGTTTTATTGTTGTTCGGGTCGGTGCGAGTGTGACAAGAGAGTGATATCACACATCACAATATAATCATCATCATCATCTCGCCCACCCTATCACAGTGTTATTGGAGTAAAGTAGCACAAGAAGTGACCCACCCAGCACATAAAGCATTTGTCAAAAATCAACCAAATGTATGGGACGTCCCCTTAAATAAAGATAGATATCCAACAGGGTGGAGAACTATAGAAGATCTAACGCAGTTCAAAGAACTGTCAAACACAATAGTAATAAATATAGAAGCAAAATACCACCCTGGGAACTAAAAACACCAATCATAGACTACTCACTTACTGAAAAGATCAAGCAAAACATAGAAGATAAGGAAGCCAAAATGATAAGTAGAAAGTTCATAGATCAACTAACTAAACAAAGTCTGGCCGTATACACTGATGGATCAAAGGGTGATAGTGGGCAACTAGGTGCAGGAGTTGTAATACCACAGTGGGGAATTAAAAAGAGCTACAGTATAACTGAAGGGGCTTCGATTTTTACCGCAGAGATAGTAGCAATTCTAAAAAGTTTAAAAATAATCGAAGATAACCCACCAGAAGCTGTTACGATATTTACAGACTCACTATCATCACTACAAGCACTAGAACACCCAGGTAAATGTAGCCGGCCAGACATAAAGGAAGAAATTCTAGCAATTAATACATCACTAGGGAACAGAGGATGTAGTGTGAGGCTAGTGTGGGTTCCAGCACACATAGGTATAGCTGGTAACGAGTTGGCAGACCAGAGCGCCAAGAATGGAAGAATAAGTAAAAACAATATAAGAGCAGGACTGGGAAGGTCGGAGATCAAGAGCCAAGTGAAGCTAACCATAAACGAGGAATGGAAGAACAGTAGAAAAAGCAGACACGCGTTCAAACTGCTGAAAGAACCAACAAGGACGTGCCAGGTCAGAGAAGAATTAAAGATACCATCGAACAAAAAACTGTGGCGTCTCCGTCTCGGTGCAGCATACTTTATGATAGAGGAACCACACTGCCAAGAATGTCAGGAAGAGAATGACATAGATCACTACCTGATCCACTGTAAAAAGTACGAACAACAAAGGCTTGAAATAAAAACTTACTATAGAAATCACAATATAGACATGACAGGTGATAAAGTTTTAAGTATAGATGCCCCAGGAGAAGCTCAATCAATACTTAAAAGATATATACATAAAACAAAAGAAAAACATATAAGGTAGTACATCAGAAAAGACATTAAGGGGAGGTTTCACCCATATTTTGGCATTTTGTTTAAAAATTATCATTTTTACAATATTGATGCTACAGTTTAGTGTCACCATTTTTCTACCTAACACTATGTTTTTTATTGCAGTTTTCAGCTTACAAATATTTTAAATTAATTTTTCAAATACGTATGTTCAGCCACAAATCAGCTAATTATATATGCAAAAAATTTATTTTGTTATAACTTTTTTATTTATTAACATATTTTAATAATTTTTTCGGTATTTAGTCCAGCCAGGGCATTAGATTAAAATTTTTAAAAGTTATGAACCTTAACATAAAATAACATTTCATTGGCTGAAACTTCTCATGATTGTCACAAAATCGCCAGCTTCAACCAATCAGAATCAAGCTTTCATTGGGGCTTGGCTGGCTGATTTATTTACTTCGTATTCACTTCCTGTGTCATTGTGAAGCAGAATTAGCGATTACTGTGAAATTTATAGTGATTTCTTATTTAATAAAATGGATTGTGTTAATAAATCAACAGCATCAGGTAAAAGAAGGAAGGATAGGCCCATTAAGAGGAAATTTAGAGGTAACAGATATTCTGGTTCTCTTAAACAACCGAAAGTCACAGCCACGTGTCAGACAAACGAAATAAGCCTAGGCCTATCGTCAAACTGTCATTCTCAGCCAGATGAACGTAAAACTCTAAACTCATCGGCATCATTCTGCAAATTAAATAGTGTTAAAACTACAGCTGTGAAACCCACTGATCCTGAAACTATTGAAGGATACAGAATTATCAGCATTGAAAACGTCTTGGATTTTGTTAAACAGTTCCCCTGTCCAAAGTGTTTGACATCACCTGTCACTACAAACAGTGAGCAGAACCAGTTTACAGAGTCTTTATACACAGTGAATGAGACTCACTTTGGCCTGTCAAGTTCATTTACTTTCACTTGTATATTTTGTTGTGACAGTTTTCAACTATCTTCATCTGCTGAAAATATAAATTTAAGATTCCAGATGTCAATGTTTAGCATAGGAATAAACAAAGAAAAAAGTAAACGTTTTCTGACAAATATGAATATGCCTCCACCAGTAGCATCAGCAACACACAGTGAGTTGAAAAGGAAAATTTTGCATGCTACAAAAAGATGTGCAGAAGAAAGTATGCATTCTGCTGTCGAAGAATTAAAATCAGATGTTAAGACAAATGAAGTTACTGTGTCATGTGATGGCACCTGGCAACGGCGAGGCTTCTCAAGTAAAAATGGCATAGCAACAGTTCTATCTGTGAACCCAGTGAGAGCAGCAAAAGTTGTTGATGTAGAAATTTTGTCCAATTACTGTGATGCTTGCAGTAAGGCTAGAAAGAAATACAAAACAGATGAAGAATTTGAAGTGTGGATGACAGGTCATAAATCATGCCAAAAAAATCATGAGGGTGCCTCTGGTCTGATGGAATCAAATGGAATGATTAATATTTTTAGAAGATCTGAGGAAAAACATGGTTTGAAGTATGTAAAATATCTTGGAGATGGGGATTCAAAAAGTTTTAAATCTGTTGCCGAGGCAAAGCCACAAATGTATCCGGGACTTCAAATCAAAAAATTAGAATGCTGCGGCCATGTTCAGAAACGAATGGGACGACGTCTCCTTGATAAAGTTGCAGAATGTAAAGGTAAGCACTATGAAGAAGATGGGAAAAAGTATAAGGGTATTGGAAATTTTGGAAGATTAACAAAGAGTGCTATTATGAGAATACAAGGTCATTACGGTGCCGCAATAAGAGGAAATATTGGTTCAATTTCCAATATGAAAAAAAGCATAATGGCCATTCTCAAGCACCGTGCTGGAGATCATGAAGATTGTGGAGATTGGTGCCCAAAGGATATAAACAAGGCTAACAAAAACAGGCTGCCTAAATTTGTCATTAAAGAAATTCAGCCTGTCTTTGATGAATTGTCTTCAGACTTCTTGTTGTCAAAATGTCTCCATGGAGGAACACAGAACTCTAATGAGTCTTTCCACAATCTGATCTGGAACAGATGTCCCAAAGCAGCATTTGTAGGAAGAGACAGATTAGAACTTTCAGTTTATGATGCTTTGATAGTTTTCAATGATGGAGAACTTGGGAGAAGAGGAATTTTTGAAAATCTTGGTCTATCTTTTGGGAAATACTGCTTCAAAGGATTTTCTGGTTTTGACGCGGCACGAGTCTCTGCTTCCCTAAGATCATATGATATGAAAAAAGCAGAATACAGACACAGAAAATCTTTCCTGGATTATAAGAATACCAACAAAGATAATGGATATGCAGGTGGTGGATTCTAATGTGAGTATGACAATTTTACAGCATGTTTTCCCTGTATTTTGCTTATTTCTACGATATTGTTTTTCAGCAATTTTGATGACATCATGTCAGGATTACTCAAAAAGTTGTAAAGCTAAAGGCTTTAAACTTTGTATACTATAATCTCATACTATAGTGCTTGTCCCCTGCTAATTTTAAAAGTATAAACCTGTAACTTTTTGATCAGTGAATTTTTAAAGTATCTCTACCCTGTATTTTTATCAAGAAAAATGGGTCTAATTTTTGAAAATTCATAAAACATCACTCGGACAGTTTATGAAAATGAAACTAGAAGGGAGTCTTGAGAATGCTGTGATCTATGTGCAAGCCAAATTCCAATGTCCTATCTTTGCAAATAAAGTGTGCATCTTGACACAAAAAAGTTTCTATTTTTAGTAACAATATGCAAATTAGGACCCAATATAATTATTTTCCAATGATTGAGCATTTTTTATTAGATGCTTTGATGTCCTAAACATGCCCAAAAAAATTGGAGCTTGTAAAGACAAAAATAAAAAAAAAATTTTTTTAGGTGAAACCTCCCCTTAAGGAAAAAAAAATACAACAACTCAAAAAGAACAGATACTAATACAAATTAAAACCAAGTGTACAGGACAATAGTTATCTATAAACAATACAAAAGAGAAAATAAAACGGACAACTACTAATATAAATTAAAATGAGCAACTGTAAAAAACAATAGTTACTTAAAATGAATACAAAATTAGTAAATAAAATGACACTAAATACCCCAATTATATCCACATTTCAGGTTGAACAGGGTAGACCAAGATGGAACGAGAAGAGACAATAACGGTCAGCTGTTAAGTGCCCGCTCTCCACCCATCACATCTTCAAAACAACAACATCAAGGGCTACTAGCTTCTACAAACGAATTGCGAACCGCGAAAAAAAAAGAAAGAGAAAAAATAAATATGGAACGCACATGTTTACTCGCATTGTTACTGCTGACAACTGAGTTCGTAGTTTTGTTGAAAGACCTTAAAAAAAAATGGCTGACTCTTGTTGTTTGATGAATAATGTTACATGAACCATGCTGCAAGAACATGTGAATGTTTTGTGTAGACTTCCTGTCAGCTTTAGTTGTGGTTCAATGCTCAATAGGAAGTAAAAAGGAAAATAATTATGATGATGATTGTTTGACGAGGTTCATAATTTGATGCTTGCGCAGAGGAACTAATAATGGCCCACCTAACTATTTTATGACCTTTGACATTCTGCCGTAGATAAGTCGGCCCCATATCTACTCATTGTTGTCTGGCGTGAGCATAAACAGACTCACGCTTTATCTTTTCCGTCGCGTGTAAAATGCACGGATCGGTTGTTTTGTTCTCTGGGTGATTGTATTCTGTGCCTGCTTTTGTTGTCATTGTTTCTTATTTTTTCCAACGTTTGTCTGTTTTCATTCATTCATAACCCTCCACTCCCAAAGGAGCATAGGCCTTCAACAAACACATGCCAAGTCCTCCTGTCCCGTGCCATCATCTCAAGTTCTTTCCATGTTCTCCTCATCATTTTCACCTCTGTTTCCAACTCTCTTCTCCATGTACTTCTTGGTCTTCCTCTGCCTCTCTTGCCCTGGGGGTTCCAGAACAAGGACTGCCTTGTAATGCTGTCAACAGGTTTCCTCAGTGTGTGTCCTATCCATCGCCATCGTCTTCTTCTCATCTCTTGTTCCACTGGCACTTGTCTAGTTCTTGTCATCAGTTCCACGTTGGTAACCTTGTCATACCATTTTAATCCCTCTATTCTACGCAAGCACCCATTTATGAAAGTCTGTAGCTTTTTGGTTGTTGTCTTTGTTGTTCTCCATGTCTCCGAGCCATACAATAGGACTGACTTCACATTTGAGTTGAAGATTCTTATTTTCGTGTTGGATCCGATTTCTCTTGATCTCCATATATTTCCCAATGCAATGAAAGCTCCTCTTGCCTTTTGTATTCTTATTTTGATATCGCTGTCTGTCCCTCCAACTTTGTCTATATTACTGCCAAGATATGTGTACGATTCTACATCTTGTATTGGTGTTTCTTCAAGTTCAACCCTGTTATCATTACCTGCATTTATTCTCATTATTTTTGTCTTTTCCCTGTGTATTTTCAGACCCAATTGCTGTGACCTCTCATCGAGTGTTTTCAATTTGTCCTGCATCTGATTACGGTTATGGGACAGAAGAGCCAAGTCATCAGCAAAATCCAGATCATCCAACTGCTTAGTCAGAGTCCACTGGATTCCATTTCTGTTGTGTGTTGTCGATGATCTCATAACCCAATCTATTGCCAGCAAGAAAAGAAATGGAGACAAGAGGCATCCCTGTCGCACTCCTGTTCTTATCCCAAACGGTTCTGTAAGCTGTCCTTCGTGAAGAACTCTGCATGTCATGTCTTCATATGTTTTCTTTATTAAATTAATGATCTTCAGGGGAACTCCATAATGCCTCATCAATTTCCAAAGTGATTCTCTGTCTACACTGTCAAATGCCTTTTCGTAGTCCACAAATCCGATGTATAGTGGTGAATTCCATTCCAGACTTTGTTCAACTATTATTCTCAAAGTGGCTATCTGGTCTGTACATGATCTGTTTTGTCGAAAACCTGCTTGTTCATCTCTCAGTTTCTTGTCTATGGACTCTTTTAATCTCTCAAGGATAATCCTGTTTAATACTTTTCCTGGCACTGATAGTAACATTATTCCTCTATAATTTGTGCACTCTTGTAAATTTCCCTTCTTAGGCAACTTAACCAGATATCCTTCCTTCCATTCTGCTGGTATCTCTTCCTTTTCCCAGACTTTACCAAGTAATTTATATAACATCTCTGTAGCCGTGTCGATATCTGCTTTGATGGCCTCTGCTGGAATGCCATCAGGTCCAGACGCTTTTCCATCTCTTAGAAGCTTTATGGCTTTCTTTATTTCTTCCTTCGTTGGTCTTTCACCGTTAATTTGTAGCTCTTCTTCTGCTGGCTGGATGTCCGGCGGGTTTTGTGGAGCTGGTCTATTGAGAAGGTCCCCAAAATATTCTGTCCACCTCTTCATTTGCTCTTGTATATTGCTGAGCAGTTTCCCATTCTTGTCTTTTATGAGGCAACTTGTTTGCTTGTATTTCCCTGTTAGCTTCTTTGTGCTGCTATACAGTTCTCTCATATTTCCTTTGGCTGCAGCATCTTCTGCCTCTCTTGCCAACTCCTCAATATACTTCCTCTTGTCTCTTTTGATACTTCTTTTTACTTCTTTGTTTGCTTCTGTGTACACTTCTAGAGCCTTGGCTTTGGAACTTCTGGTTTTGCTTGTGTTTAACTCTGCTTTCTTGTTTTTTCTGTCTTTTATCTTATTGATGGTTTCTGTTGTTATCCATGCTTTTTGTTGTCTTTCCCTTTTCCCCAGTATTTCTTCACATGTCTCCTTCCATACTGTTTTGACCTGCTGCCAATAGTCTTCTGTATTCTCTACATCTTCCAGCTGTTGGAGCACTTGGAATTTGTTGGATACTGTGACCGCAAATTTGTCTCTTGTTTCTTGATTTCTTAGCTGTCCTACATTAAACTGTTGTCTATAATTTTGCATTGTTGCATATCTCTTGAGTTTCATTTTTACTTTGGCTATCAGAAGATGGTGATCTGATGCCACATCTGCTCCTCTATATACCTTTACATCCTGCAATGATGATCTAAACTTCTTGTTTATGCATATATGATCAATCTGATTTTCTGTTCTATGGTCTGGTGATATCCATGTTGCCTTGTGTATTCTCTTATGTGGAAACATGCTTCCTCCTATAGCCAGTTGATTTGAAGCACAGAAGTTTGCGAATAGTTCTCCATTTTCATTCATTACTCCTAGCCCATGTTTTCCCATGACTTCTTCAAATCCGGTGTTGACTGTACCTATCTTTGCATTCATGTCACCCATCAAAATTGTGATGTCTCTTCTTTTTACTTTATCCATAATTTCCTGTAGTTTAGTATAAAATGCTTCTTTCACAGACTCTTCTTTGTCATTAGTTGGTGCATAACATTGGATGACATTTACATGAATTTTCTTTTTAGCTGTTTTGAAAGTAGCTGTTATTATTCTGGGTCCAACAGCTTCCCATTCAATGAGTGCTTTCTGTGCTTCTTTAGATAACATAAGAGCTACCCCTTCACTGTGGTGTGAACTTTCGTCTTCATGTCCTGAGGACAGCACCAATTCACCTGTGATGAGTTTCTTCCTGTCTACCCCCTTCCACTTTGTTTCACACATTCCCAGAACCTCGATTTTGTATTCCCTCATTTCTGCTGCTACTTGCGCCACTTTCCCTTGTTCGTTTAATGTCCGAACATTCCAGGTGCCAAATCTGGAAGTTCTCCTAGAAGAAAGAAGGTTAGTCAGCAACACAGACTCCTTTCGGCTTTCTCTGTGTTGCATCATACGCCTCCCCGCGAGAGGACCTTCCCTTGTCTTGGATGTCTGTGTTTTATTTTCTTTATTTGACTTGTCCATATTTGTTGAAGTTTTTTTGTGGTTTAAATTTTTTTACAGGATGGTGTAACCGGCCCCATGCCCAACCCTCCTTAGTCGCTTTTTACGACATGCTTAGTAGGGGACAGTGTTACTATTCTTTGCTCCCCTTTCGGGCCCCGGTAACACTGTATGCTTATATTAGTTAGCTTTTCCAACTTACTTACTTTTACTTTTCCGATTGATTATTTGCCGTGAAACGTCATGGGGAGATGAAGTTTCCCTTCTTGAACCACAGGTTGGCTGGTGTCAACGTGTCACGTTGGCTAGTGTGGGCACATGTTGTTTGTGGGATTACATCAACAAGCGTTTCAACAAATATGTTATATGATAGGGACCTTCTTAGACTTTCTTTGATTCGTTTTCACATTATGTGTATTTATTTACAGTGATAAACACATCTCAGTAATCTGAGCCCGCTCAAATAGTCCCTCTTCCTTTTGGAAAAGACCATCTACTCGGTGGCTCGTGCGAGAAAAGGTTGTTTTAATATTATAATGAACTGGGAGGAGCTAAAGGCTTATGTCACTTCTGCTGAGCTAGCACAAGCAAAGTTGCATAAACAAATCAAAGCTCAACTTTTCTAGGAAATGTTGTCAGAATACAAAAACTACTTTGTCTTTGAGTCAGTGGCGTAGCGAAACGGGGAGGGGCGCCAGGAGTTGACGGCCGCTCCGGTCGCCGCAGGAGGGGCGTCAAACAGTCAAGTCGTTTCTTTGCGAACGTGTGTGTCCTATTACCAGACTCCGGTCATTGTCTTTCTCAGTCGATTCTATTTTTATCATTTTCGTCTTCAAATCTAAAAGATTCCTCTTATTCAGCTATATGATCACAGTATTGAAAGAGGAACTCTTGAGAACAATTATTTTGATCACATAATTGATCAGTTTGCAGGAGTGAAAGGCGAAAGATTAATCTGTAGTAGAAAAATAGATATCTACAGTATACTGTTTTTACTGTTAATGAAAAGCTTATTAAAAAGAGCGGTTTGTTTCGTTTCCTTTGTGTTTAATTAATTCTTATATTTCATAGTTTCCCCCAATAATTCATACTGTTGTTCTTAATATAATTCTAAATTCACGACAGTACTTGATATATTCCTTTAAACTTCCATTTGATTTGTCTACAAAATGAGCAAGTATTTTATCTGACGGAGACGGGGCGCATTTTGCCTGGCTCGCCCCGGGAGCTAAAAACCCTTGGTACACCACCTCTTTGAGTTCACGATGCCAGTTGTATAGGAATTTGAAAGATTGAGCTGTCTTTTTCAGCAAAACAAAGCTAATTCTCAAAAACTATACCATGCTTGCACCAGCATAGTCTTCAGAGAACAGACTGCATGATGTCAGTGGGCAGAAAAAAAAAGTATTTATCAAGTTAATTTCAGTGTCAAATTTTATCAAAATTGACGCATGTGATAATTTTGTACAAGGTTTAAAAGATTTCATTTTCAGAATTACCCTTTTATACACATAGCAGGAAACAACATCAACACAACAGATGAGCAATACAGAAAAATAGCCGTTGTCGATTGGAGTGAAGAAGCCCAATTTAAGAAAGATGAACTCCTAACAGACAGTGTTTTGGATTGATATGTTTCAACATGTGACGTAATTAAAGAAAGCTCGCGATCTTTGCCTTTCTTGTTTAATAATAACCCCAGTGAGTAATGTTGTAGTAGAGAGGGTATTCTCTCTTTTAGTCTTAGATTAAACGAAATCAAAAAACAGAATGCATGTGCATCTTCTTAATGCTAATGTGAAAAATCAGAGCAGAATTGTTAATCTATCTATAACCCTCCACTCCCAAAGGAGCATAGGCCTTCAACAAACACACGCCACGTCCTCCTGTCACGTGCCATCATCTCAAGTTCTTTCCACGTTCTCCTTATCATTTTCATCTCTGTTTCCAGCTCTTTTCTCCATGTACTTCTTGGTCTACCTCTGCCTCTCTTGCCCTGGGGATTCCAGGACAAGGACTGCCTTGTAATGCTATCAACAGGTTTCCTCAGTGTGTGTCCTATCCATCGCCATCGTCTTCTTCTCAACTCTTGTTCCACTGTCACTTGTCTAGTTCTTGTCATCAGTTCCACGTTGGTAACCTTGTCATACCATTGTAATCCCTCTATTCTACGCAAGCACCCATTTATGAAAGTCTGTAGCTTTTTGGTTGTTGTCTTTGTTGTTCTCCATGTCTCAGAGCCATACAATAGGACTGACTTCACATTTGAGTTGAAGATTCTTATTTTCGTGTTGGATCTGATTTCTCTTGATCTCCATATATTTCCCAATGCAATGAAAGCTCCTCTTGCTTTTTGTATTCTTATTTTGATATCACTGTCTGTCCCTCCAACTTTGTCTATATTGCTGCCAAGATATGTGTACGATTCTACATCTTGTATTGATGCTTCTTCAAGTTCAACCCTGTTTTCAGTACCTGCATTTATTCTCATTATTTTTGTCTTTTCCCTGTGTATTTTCTGACCCAATTGCTGTGACCTCTCATCGAGTGTTTTCAATTTGTCCTGCATCTGATTACGGTTATGGGACAGAAGAGCCAAGTCATCTGCAAAATCCAGATCATCCAACTGCTTAGTCAGAGTCCATTGGATTCCATTTCTGTTGTGTGTTGTTGATGTTCTCATAACGCAGTCTATTGCTAGTAAGAAAAGAAATGGAGACAAGAGAAATCCCTGTCGCACTCCTGTTCTTATCCCAAATGGTTCTGTAAGCTGTCCTTCATGAAGAACTCTGCATGTCATGTCTTCATATGTTTTATTTATTAAATTAATGATCTTCAGGGGAACTTGTCACGAAGTGGATTTAAGTCTAGAGGTTGTCTTAATATAGAGGCAAGACCCTAGTGGTAAGAAAGTTTGAGAAGATAGAATCTTGATGAAAATGACAGTGACTGTGGACAGATGAGACTATTGGCTCAAGGGTGAAAACCTGGACTGACTCTCCCTTGCCACTCGTGACTAAAAATTGCTATATCCTCACTGTAGCGGGAGGTTATTTAAAATTATTTATTTATGTAAGAGTATGCCAGTAAAGAGTTCTGACCTTACAAGTAATACCCCAGTCTTAGAAATAAGCACTGGTGTATTGTTATCATAAAAATAGCCAGACTGTGAAAACCCTGGCCCAGTTGGTAAGAAGTAGTACCAGGATTTAAGGTGTCTCCTCCCTGTGACTATCTTATGATTACTTATACTCTAGGGGATAAGTAAAATGTACATTCACTGAAACCACAAATGGAAGAAGTGAATAAATCCTCAGGTACAGTTAAAATAGTTTAATAATTACACTAATATTCTATTTCTACTAGTTGGAAAAGAGCATTGAAATATATATATATATATATAATTAAGTCACACAATTCCTATTATTGTCTATTTAGACTGCATTCATTTTAAATATATCACTGTTCTTAGTCCTCTGATAAATGTCATCACTTGACTATTTACTGTGTTTCATATATTGTGGTAGTCAGTGTCCTAAGTGACACTTATCTGTTCAACTTGATACTGCTGACACTGAACTGTCCTTTGCTGATATCAGACTTGGTAGGCCCAACAGTAGGGATGCCAATGACCAGTTGAAGTTCACTCTTTGGGGTCCTGCACTTGTGTGGGATTGCCTCTGATGAACGACACCGGCTTCTGATACTGGACAGTCTGGTTTGAGTTATTTCATGGAACCCTCAGACTTCAGATACTGGACTTTAAAATGTTTCTGGCGATCCGCTCACAATTCATGGGTAGTGGCAAAACTCTGCCTCCAGTCTGTCTCAAACCTCTTTCGTTGTCTGTGTCTCAGTTTACCGATACGCTTTATATACGTATAGCGCAGACGTATCGGAGGGTACCGACGTCACAGCTTAAACCTAGGCCTGAAAAATCCTTCCCGAACAGTGATTTCAGCCGATCTGTGCGTCGACTGAAATTTTGCTTTTCTCATTCTCGGCATATATAATATCCATATTGTTCCATCTTATCTAGTTTTATACAGTTGATAATTCTCTACCTTCCTATCCATGTAATTTCCCAAACTGTTATTTGTTGATTTTAATATTTAGAACAGAAGTGGGTTTACATGCTTTTCCGCGTAACTGTGGGCAGCCGAAATACGCATATATCTCCGTAAATGAGAACTTCCTACCGTTCCTTCTTATATGCAGTTATACACAATCCTTTCCTGGACCAAAATGTGAAATCCTTTTCCTATTGATTCCCTTCTGCTTTTATTTATCGTTGGCGATTTCCTCTGTCTGATACCCATTTCGCTGATACGCCGCCATTTTGAAAGCGGTCAATCGATCGTTGACGGGTTTATAAATCTACCTGACACGTTTGCAATGACTTGAAACCAATTTTGCGACACTCACCCCCTTTGACTACCTTTAAACAAAAGGAGATAAGGTTTGTCCAAGACTACAGACACACTATACAGACGATATATATATACGTACAGTACAGTATAGAGCCTGATCCAGTTTCCAATATGTGTATACTCAATCAGAAAAATAAACTTCATCACACAGCAAAGAAATAAATATCGTGCACTGTTGCACAGACCTGAAAAAGCAAAGAACCAATTAAATAGATAGCCACACAAAAAAAACCACAACCACATTTACTCTGTCAGTCGCCCTGCTGGGGAAAACCAGAATAATTAATGCTTGAAACCACAATCTAACTGGTGGGGCATCAACTTTAGCCACCACTTCCTATTACTATAATATTTTCTACTGTCACTGTCCTTCTGCCTCTGCCTAAACGAATGTTTACACGGCTTTCAACTCGTTAGGCGATATGCGCCGCTAACTAAAACACTGGGCTGCTACACTAGTAGACTTTTATAACATCTATTTCTCAGAGGCTATCCTCTAAGGATAACATCAGACTCTACTGGTCCCGGCTATCTCCTCTCCCTCTCTCTCTCTCTCTTTGCTTCAGTGTCTCTCTGACACTCTTGACATCTACTGAGGTGGCGTCTCCATTACGCCTTCTCTCGTTGACTTTTTCAGAACCAGGAATGTTTACCCTCTCTCCTGGTTTCTGACTGCGGCACTGATGACTTGATTATCAAGCACGAGGTACTTTACTAAAATATAGAAGCTTCTCTGCTGCTGAACACTTCCTTGACTTTCCCCCGACAACCCGCTCAGGGTTTAGAGGAACACAGCATTTATTTCTGGCTGTATAAACTAGACAAATCTCCCGGACACGTGCCGTTGTTGGAGTGGTATAATGAGCTAAGTGCTCTGGGCTTTTAAGAAAAATTCCGTTCCAGATGAAGAATGCCTTCCCTGCTCTCGGCTCCTGCGATGCCAACTTTGCCGTTGGTAATTTGTATGGGACAAACTACACTCTCCTACTGTGCCGTGAAATGCTAAAGACATAAAAATACAACTATTGTACACCAACTTCAACCAGAAACTCATCTCTAACATCTAACTCCCCTTCACCCGCTATGCACAACGATACATAAAATATTTCTACCCACGTGTCACTCTATCTCACACTCCTTCTACTCTCCCCCCCCCCCTTCCCGCTTCAACTTAAAATCTTTCTGGTAAGTAAACAAAACCACAGACACTGTCTGACCTTAATCTTTTGTTACGTTAATCTCGCCTCGTGTCACAACATTCAAACCTGGGGAAATTCCTGGCCTACTTTTAACATTGCCCCGTGAAGTTTTCTCGCTTAACCCAAAATTAAATTAAACCTCTCGCTAGGAATAATTTACTCCTCTAAACAATATAATTCACGTATAAATTACATCTCTACCCTCCGACTGCGTTACCCACGTTAAAGGCACAATAAAACAAAGTACACACAATTAAATGCCCATCGTATTACACTTGTAAATATTCAGAATTACATGGTGGTTTCACACAACACTCTACATACTACAGAGCGCACATGTATCTAATAGCTAACCCTCACACAGTGAATATCTAAAAACTTTACACTATATACTGCCAATTATCCTAGAAAGAATTATGCACACTTTACATTTACTTCATTTCTACAAAGATAGCAATGGATGGCACTACGTTTATAAAATCTTAGTTAACTTCCCGAAGAACCATTCATAAACCAGGCTACGACTCTATTTAAGAACCCACTAATATTAAGACTCTAATTAAAATATAAACATACCGATTAGGAAGCCGCGGTAGCATTGTGTTTAGTGCACTGGCTTCCTAGCTCAGTGGTCTATGGTTCGATCCCCAGATAAGGTGGGATTTATTAAGGCCGCAAACGGCTCCTGGGTCGACCCAGCCTCAACTGGGTACCAGCGCAACTTCTCGGAAGGTTAAGGCGGCCGGCGAGATGTTGACCACGTCACCCCTTGTGTGCCGATGGTCACGAAAATATGGGCCTAACACCATATTCCCAATATGCCTCAATAGGCGTGTAACGGGATCCTATATCTATATACGTATATATCGATTATCGCGTTTCTTCCGCGTGAAGCAGACGATAATGCTAGATTCACGGCAGTGGATTTCATCAGACAAAGGGACCCGCTAGAAGACTGCGCTGGTTTATATATACTACTCGTCAAAAGTCAAGGGCCACTTAGAAAAACCTTGGTTGAAACCATTAAACAAATCTTATATTAACGTAATTGGTATCAGTCAAAACGGCATTTATTGAATATCAAATTGACATGTCACGTAAAGAAATGGAAACACACATTCAAACGCAATGAAGCTGTGAAGTGTGTCACCCACCTTTTCAAAAGTCACACAATAGATATTGGACAAATAGACATTACAAAATTGGGTATGACCACCGTTTGCAGCAAGGCATTCAAGACAGCGTAGACGCATCGAGTCCACAAGGGTCCGAAGAGTATCCTGAGGAACATCTTGCTATTCCTGAAGCAGAAATGCAGTCAGCTGTGCAACATCCATTGGCAGGGGGTGATTTGTTGATAATCTTCGACCAAGGACATCCCTGAGGTGCTCAGTCGGAGAAAGGTCAGGTGAATGAGCTGGCCACGCCATCCTGATGATTTCATGTTGCTGAATAAACTCATTCATCACACGATCTCGATTGGGTCGAGCGTTATCATCTCGGGGGATGGCATTACTACCTATGGCCTCCAGAGCAGGCTGAACAATTGGTCTCAAGATTTCGTTCTGGTATCTTGGGCCGGTCAAGTTGCCTTGGATGATGTAGAGTGGGGTCCTGCCGTATCTGTAGAAGCCTCCCGAGCCCATGACAGAACCCCTACCATAACGACCCACCTCTCGAATTGTGTCATCAGTAAATCGCTCTCCTGGTCGTCTCCAAACTCGAATCCTGCCATCATTGAATGACACAGTGAAGCGAGATTCATCAGTGAAGAGAACTTGACTCCATTGTTGCCTTGTCCATCGGATGTGCTCGCGACACCAAGCAACACGGGCTCTGCGATGAGCAGGAGTAAGAGGGATTCTGACTGCAGGACGTTGAGCAGCCAGTCCAAATTCATGCAAACGTCTGCGAATGGTGATTTGACTGACATTAACGTTTACAGTTTGTCTCAGCTGACATCTTAAAAGTGGAACAAGTCACTGTTCGATGGCGCAGGGCTGACAACAAGAGGCACCGGTCATCATGTCTATTGGTGCATCTAGGGCGACCTGGCCGGTGGCGATCCTCCACACTTCCTGTGGCCTGAAATCTCTCCAAAATTCTTTGGATAGTAGAGTGTGACACTGCAAGCCGTCTAGCAACTTCACGGACAGATAAACCACTTTCAACCCACGCTATAGCCCTCATTCTTTGTAAGGTGTCAAGACTTCTTCTCGGTGGCATGGTTTTCGCAAGTGATGAAACTACCCTAAGTCTGCTGATTGTAAAACAAATTAAGAGTGAACTCTGTTCACGAAAAGTCGCCATTGCACGTGGAATGTCAATCAGCACGATTACTTCACCTGTTTGGTTGTACGGAAGTTTGAAAAAAACATTAAAAATGTGAATTTATGGTCAGCAAACCAAATTGCACGTGACCACCATGGTTCTCGGTGAGTTGTTTTTATGCTCAACGTGCATAGAGGACTGTCAGAGGAAGATATTGCACCCATTTTTACTAAAATCTTCCTTCATTTAATCATTCTATGCGCTTGTATAAAAGTGTTTTGAAAATAATAGGGTGGCCCTTGACTTTTGACGAGTAGTATACAAGAAAACCCCCGCTGACTTACGGCCTACGTCATAGCTATAGCGTCCTACTTAAACCAATGGAATCCCTACAAAATTTTTACGGGGTCTTCTGCCAATAGATTTGAAAGCCAGTCGTGATTCCTGTTTATGCGCGCGTTTCTACTTGCGTCATATTGACTAACGTCGCCTGTTGGCGTGAGCCAAACAACGGAAAATTTCCACCCCGCCCAATTTATCCTCACGCGCTGGTATACACTAAAAATGACCGCGATAAATTTAACAAAGAAACTGGGACTACGTGATCGCGATAATTGTAACAAAGAAAAACCCTCGTGATAGCAATTAACTTTCAAGAAAAGAAAACTGGTGCGAATATAAACTAAATCTACCGTCATAAAACGCAATTAAATACTTGTACCTACAGAAAAAGACAAAACACAAAAATAATTGAGAAAGAGAAGAAGACTGGGCCTCTTGAAAAACAGAATTACAGTACTGCATCACAGAACTCCATAATGCCTCATCAATTTCCAAAGTGATTCTCTGTCTACACTGTCAAATGCATTTTTGTAGTCCACAAATCCGATGTATAGTGGTGAATTCCATTCCAAACTTTGTTCAACTATTATTCTCGAAGTGGCTATCTGGTCTGTACAGGATCTATTTTGTCGAAAACATGCTTGTTCATCTCTCAGTTTCTTGTCTATGGTCTCTTTTAATCTCTCAAGGATAATCCTATTTAATATTTTTCCTGGCACTGATAGTAACATTATTCCTCTATAATTTGTGCACTCTTGTAAATTTCCCTTCTTAGGCAACTTAACCAGATATCATTCCTTCCATTCTGCTGGTATCTCCTCCTTTTCCCAGGCTTTACCAAGTAATTTATATAACATCTCTGTAGCCGTGTTGATGTCTGCTTTGATGGCCTCTGCTGGAATGCCATCAGGTCCAGACGCTTTTCCATCGCTTAGAAGCTTTATGGCTTTCTTTATTTCTTCCTTCGTTGGTCTTTCACCGTTAATTTGTAACTCTTCGTCTGCTTGCTGGATGTCCGAGGGGTTTTGTGGAGCTGGTCTATTGAGAAGGTCCCCAAAATATTCTGTCCACCTCTTCATTTGCTCTTGTATATTGCTGAGCAGTTTTCCATTCTTGTCTTTTATGAGGCAACTTGTTTGCTTGTATTTTCCTGTTAGCTTCTGTGTGCTGTTATACAGTTCTCTCATATTTCCTTTGGCTGCAGCATCTTCTGCCTCTCTTGCCAACTCCTCAATATACTTCCTCTTGTCTCTTTTGATACTTCTTTTTAATGTTAATGTTGTCGAGTAAATATTATAAGGGCTTCACTGCATCGACAAAAGTTTTAACGGGTTTTACAGCTGACAGAGTGTATGGCGGAGGTTCTAGAGGGGATAACAGTGATGACCTTGATCTGGAACTTTTGTGTGAAATGAGTAGAAATATCTGCTTAGATTTCGTTTGGCTTTATTTGTGGCGGTGTTTGGCGTTGTCTGAAATGTTCATCTGGCAACCTGCTGAAGTTATGGATGTAGAATGCTAAGAGAAGGTTAGGTTTTTTTACTTGTTTTTCTGTCGCTGTTCTGCTGGAGAAAGAAAATAGGACCACAGAAAGATTTCACATCCAGATTTAAAATGAAGTTGATTTTTTATTTTATTTTATTTTTGTTGGGGGGGGGGGGGGGGGGGGGGGGGGGGGTAAAGGTGCTTGGTAAAGAATGTGTGTGTGTGTGTGGGGGGGGGGGGGTGATAACAAAGTTATTAGTTTTGCTAATTAAAAACATATTACCATCATCAAGATGGACATCAGTTCCTTCAAAAGCATACGGATGTCGTGTCCCGTATACTCAAGGTCTTTCGATGCCTGTTAACGTCTTCTGTTAAAACCTGTCGCAGTTCTCTTTTCTTTGTGTGTTTTTGTGTAGGTCACCCTTTATTTCCCTTCACCGTGTCAGATTCAATATAAATTGATTTATAAAACTCCGTGGCTTTTTCTTTGTGGATATTAAAAAACTCGAGTGACATTATTTGAAGTAGTGTCCCTCTCTAGCTTCTCAAGTAACTTGATATTGCGGTTGCTGTACGTACTTCTGCAGCAGTGTTTTCTGTAGCATTATGCACCTGTAAAGTGGCTACTTTCCTTTGCGTAGACGCCTGGATCGCAACGGCTAATTTTCCACTGATGTTGTTCAGTGATACAAAGTAATCTGAGACAACCATCGCAGGACTGACTAGCGAGGCGCGCTCAGCCAATGAAACAATAGTAGCTAGCGCCGGTTTGTCAAGTAGACAGAGAGGGCTGTGCGCGACTACTGAAACCCTGTTGGTAAGACGTTCATTAGTTTATATTTTGGAATTCTTGACTGTAATTTTATAAAACTGTGTGATATCTAGATGTGGTAAGTAGGGCATAGATATTATGCAATGCTTCATCGCTTTTTTTTCAATCTCCATTCAAACAAATTCTACCACCAATTGTGTCATTTTTCGTAGTAACAATTGTTGTGGGTTGAATGACAACTAAAATAAAGGCAAAGGCATTTATCAAGTTATCCATAAATGCAAGTAATGAAATGGAGGGGGGGGGGGGAACTAAGCCGTATGCCATCACATATGAAAACAACAATTGGTTTATGTGGCGAGATAGAAGTTGGATGGAAATATGGAAATAATACATATAGTTCCCAGAACTAGAGAAAAGTGCTGGTGAACAAAATGTAGGGATGGCAAAGGACAAGTCAGGCAGTTAACTACACAGTTTTAGATGGTAGCAGTAGAAGAGAGCTGTGAAGTAAGTCACTTTCTCGCTACACCTATCCTATATTCCAGTGGTGTCTCTATTAATAGTTAATGTGAAATGTAGCTCGTTATTTATCCCTACCAATTAAATGATTACAAATATTTTAAATTCTACACAAAACAATTTTCGAACAGAACTGGAATTTAAAATAAATCAATCAACTGCGGTTTTTAAAATACATCTGCACACTTTGATAATTAAAAATTGTAGATAAAAACATTACAAAATCACAACTGGAAATTTATAGTTCGTAATGTCTTTGTTCAGCACGTTTGGCTGTTTGTGACTGCTGGATCTTGTTTCTTTTTAGCCTTCTTCCTCGTACACTCTCAGTCGTCCACTTGAATGTTTTCAAAGAAAGCTTTAGTCAGTTTGAGGCTATTTGCATTTCCGTAGAGCTTTTCCACGAATGGTACTGGTATCGACCATATGTGCTTCTTTTAAGTAAATGTCACTTATCTGGTTCAGTTCCGTTCACTGCAGACACTTTTCGTCAATAAATATGTGTTGATTTCCCAGATACGTATTTCCCTGGAGAGGTAGCACAATGCCGTCTTCCGGCGAATTACAGAGGTAGTCCCTTAAGCACACACACTGCAATCTGTTATGCTTCAACTCAGAAGCTTGGGTTTTGGCTCTCTCCGTTACGAAACCCTTCAGACACAGTATTACGGATCTGAGCTTGCCACTTATGCAAGTCTGCTCACAAAACAAGTCAGTTTGGCTTCAGCTAACGCGCTGTGGTTATGTGAGTTCGACAAGCGTGTGTCAGTCCGCTGGAAGCCTTTTCAGCTGTGAGGGAAATTTTGACAGTCCAGGATTTTTAAAAAAAGAATTGCCTCGTTTTGGCAAGGCGCGTCCTGTTCAACCTAGTTGATTATATTAGGGTGCTTGTCCAAATATAAAAAAAAAAAAAACCTTTTAGTCTGATAACTTATACACACGATTCGAATTATGACGTGTGAGCGTTGGTAGGTCACGCACCGTGACCAAGAGACGGAACCCTTTCTAACTACATGGCCTTTAAATTGAATCTGAGCGGGCTTATATAGGTTTAACCCTTTGTTTCTGGGAGGTCCGTGCTTTCGTTCATTTTTTAGCTGGTAACATTTGGGTGATTTTAAAAGCTACTTTACTGGTTTTCCCACAAAATCCTGATTTCCATGTCAATTATTAAAAATAATGATTTTCCACCGCCATAATTACATGTATTAGTAGCTGATGTACAATTTTCAAAAAAAAAAAATTATTTTGATCGGATTCGAAAAGACCCAAGTAGAACAGTCCCAATTCAGATGGTTTGGCCATGTCTGCAGAATGGGAGAAGATCGGCTACCACGACAAGCATGGGAAACAAAGAGCCATGGATCCAGACCCCCAGGACGACCCAGAGTCCGCTGGGAGGACAACATTAGACAATCTTTGAAGGACCGAGGAATAGAATGGAACCAGGCCAGGAGGAAGACAGCCGATAGGATAGTCTGGCGCTCTCCCTTCCAAACCTCTACACCTCACGGTAGAAGGGGAACGACTGAGTAATTAAGGATTCGAAAAGTTATAGCAGAGTTACTGTTGTGCAATTTTCAGTTTATCATAAAGGCATTAGTTAACACGAAAATTCCAGAGTGCTTGGCCCGTTTTAGTTTTTTTTACATATTATAAAAAGAGAAAAGAAAAAAATTGAACAAACAGTACACACGACACTAGACAGAACAACACTTCCACATGAGCGACAAGTACAAGAAATTGTTCTGGAGTTGACTGGCCAATTTGGCAGAGAAGGTTGAGTTTCCTAGAAGGTGAACAGCCCCAACACCAAGTCTAATCCAACTGTGTAATCCGCTGTGAAAATGTGTACTATCCTGACGCTCTGAAATAACTCTATCAGGGGTTTCACTGACGACGAATTTAAAAAAAACAAAGGTTCGCGTTTACAACGAAATATAACAGAATACTTATAAAAGGCTGAGTAACAACACTTAATGACAAGAAATATTCAGAATGAAACAAAAGGATCTTCACATCATCAGGCCCTGCACATGTCACTGGCTAACTTTTATAGTTATACGTGTATGTTCTTGCACGCAAATGATCATCCAAGTGAGCATCAGTGAGCTTGGATTAGACAATTTTCATTGGTAAAAATTATGATTCGCAAAAAGATATATGGAGCCATATTATAAGTGTATCTCACATGCTGCACTTTTTAAGAATGGGTATTTTTCAATAACGCTTAGATTGTTATAGTAGCAGCTCTTGAATATAACATAACTTTATGTGTCTGTCGGCAGTTTTTGTAACTTTTCTGGGACCACTAACCGCCAAGACTTGAGAAGTTTAGTAGAGGATAAAGCTATAATTTACCATCGTGCAAACACATTGTACATTTGTTTCTTTCATCCGCAAATCTTCCTCGGGCACACAAATGAGCCTTGGCGGGCACCATGGTGCCCACAGGCCCCGCGTTGAGTACCTCTGACACAGACAATTTTGGCAACGTGGCTAAGACAATTCACCAAGTTGAGTTGGCAGTGTGTTTAGTCACGATTCACTCCTAAAGATAGGTCCTGGCGCTTATCAGATGCTCCTCCGTGTCACGTATTGTATCCCCTGCTTTGCAGTAGTGGTCTAACAGTGACCAAAACTCAAGAGTATCTAATATTGGCTTCCAAGGTTTCTACCTGCGCGCATGATTACTCTTGGCAGAGATGTAGATAGAAGATTAATGACACTTCTACATTAAGGTAGCATTCACAAGATATTCACAGAAGTCAAGAACAAAAGCTGCTTAGGGCTGAGCAATTTGTTAACCCCGTTCAAGCTCCCAGTTGGTGTAATCCAACGAAATTCCTCTTATAAGGTAAAGCTCTGTTTATACATATATATATATATATATATATATATATATATATATATATATATACATATATATATATATATATATATATATATATATATATATATATATATATATATATAAGAATCTGGCTCATACGTTTGCTTTCACACATATAAACAATTATTTGTTTAGTTTTAAATAACATAAAACAAATTTAATAATCAATTAGTTATTAACAGTTAAAATAAATAAAATGCTGGTGATTTTATATTGGAATCAAATTTTCTCTTCGTTGAGATTTAAGGTGAGGATATATAAAAAGTCCTGTTTTGCTTGTGCCTTTTTACAAGCACTTAACTTTTATAAGGGAGTCCTGCAGCTGTGGTTCATCAATTCTGTGATGACGAAAGCCTTCTCCACACTCTCTTCCACTGCAAACGGTGAGGGTGGGTGCTTTTCTCTCACACTAGCAGCGTTAATGCCACAAATCGTCTGATGGCTTGTAACCACGAACTTTAGACAAGTAGAAAGAAACAAATGCCTGCTAAGTACATTTGTTTTCCGCAAACTAGCAGGCCCATTGTCATGCGCTCCACCCACCAATGTTAACCTCTCAGAAGAATTACATTCTCTAGCACACAGTGTAATTCAAGGATTATGATGAAAATTCACCAATATTCTTCTGGGTGTTAACTAGGAAATTGCGTTTGGAGTGCGTGAAAAATGATTTACACGAATTACAATTAATAAAGGTACATAAATCTCACAAGATAATATGTAACACCTGGGGCACATGTGGGGTAATCATTACTCATCACTACTCCCGTCGGAGTCTGGGGTAGCTCTTTTGTCGGATTTCCCGCACGATTAGTCAGAAACAATCACCCGCTCTTGCAGTAGTGGTTCATGCAAATGCTTTTTTCATATATTGAGGTTGCCAGCCTCGTATATATCCACTAGCAAGAAAACATGTTAAATTCACGTTTGTAATAGAAATGTTCACAACTGTCGTGAGTTTTATATAGGCTTTATTTTTATTGTCCCAATCGAGCAGGGGTGAGATAGTGAAAGCTATGTGAGAGAAAGGTGTGAGAAATAGTCCTGTTTACGAGGAATGCCGAGTGTAAGAAAAATACTGTCTTGTGTTGAGTGATTGCTCAACTCACCTATATAGCACGACCCGCTAAAATAAAGAAGTATTATTTCACTAGATACAGATTCTACTACACTATCCTCTCGTACGTACACAAACAATTTAGTGACATAAATACGTACATACGTATACACGAACACGTAAACTGTGGGCACATATAATGGGGCTGGGGAAGGTTTTGACCAGAACTAATAGCTAAGGTTTATAAAATTTATTATATCTTTAGAAAGAAAAAAATAGATTACAACAGTTAATACATCGTTATCAATGTCATCAGGTGAAATCATAGTTACATAAAGGGAAAATAAATATACTGTTCAAAAAAAAAGAAACGCATAGCTATCCAAGGGCGCGTTTTTATGAGTTTGTAAGTAAAATTTGGTGCTAGGGTATATAAAAACCAGCCTCAAATGTTCTTTACAGTGTCAAATGCACGTGTTGACCTGAATTGCGTTCGTTTTTGTAATCGTTACAACGCAGTGGTCAATAGTGTTTATGACGCAATTTTTGACCACAGCTCATGTTGCGCGCACGTGAAAGCAACAAAATTTGGGTTGAACACTATTCACTGACTACGCAACTGAAATCCTATAAAAGGATAACGCTACACACACAAAATTCAGTTCATTTTCAAGCAGACATTTATGGCGTCTCCATCGATAAATTTAAGGAATATTGCTGTTGGCCGACTGCATGCAGGCGAAAGTCAAAGTTAGGTTGCCAGGCATCTAAACGTGCATCAGAGTACCATCAGTCGACTTTGGCACCGGTTCCAAGCCACTGGCTCAGTTGAAAACCGGCATCGCAGTGGACGACCCAGAGCGACAACAGCAGCGGAGGATCGCTTTATTCGGCTTCGTCACCCTAGAGACAGGTTTACAAAAGCTTCTTCAACTGCACAGTCATTGCCTGCAGGACGTCATGTGTCTGATCAAACTGTCCGGAATAGACTGCATGACACTGGACTTTGGGCACAACGACCTCACAGAGGACCTGTCTTTACGCGCCACCATCGCCAAAATCGACTTCTTTGGACCAACCAGCATCGTCCCTGGGCAGCTGACAATCAATGGAGACATGTCTGGTTTAGTGACGAATCTTTTTTTGTTGTTGCAGCGTCATGATAGACGGCGTAGGGTCTACCGTAGGTGAAATGAACGTTTTGCCCAAAATTGCGTTGATGAAGCTCCGCCGCACGGTGGTGGAGGTGCAATGGTGTGGGGAATGATCAGCTACAATGGAAAGAGTCAATTGGTGCACATTGAAGGAGGCTTGAATGCGCAACGACACGTCAATGAAATTCTTCGACCCCATGTCCTTCCATTTTTGGCTGCCCAAAGGTCTGTGTTTCAACAGGACAGCGTCAGACCCCATTGTGCACGGTTGACCACGCAGTTCCTGACTGCCAACAACATTCTCATCCTTCCCTGGCCATCCCTGTCTCCAGACATGAGTCCGATTGAGCACCTGTGGGATGAGCTGCATAGACGTGTTTGTCGCCGAGACGTTGCTCCAGCCAATCGTCGTGATCTGTTCCAGGCACTCCAGGAAGAGTGGGCAGCCATCCCACAGGCCCACATCAGACGTCTCATCGCAGCCATGCCCAGGAGATGCCAGTCGCTGATCGATGCAAGAGGAGGCCACACACCATACTAACGGGAAATCCCGTATGCCAAAAAACTATCGTGACCCAGATGCAAAACAACTGTCAATTGATTGGTTGAACCCTAAGGTATTCTTGTGTGCAATTTGAACAATTAGCTCATTAAATTCAAAAAGTTATTGAATGTCAAAATTATGGCTATATGTGTGCCTTCAGTAGCTATGCGTTTCTTTTTTTGAACAGAATATAATATGTATTCTCATAGACCCTGGAACATGGAAAGACTAGGAAAATGATCCCACCCGAGGTGTGTTTACGCAACCGATCAAACAAAGTATTGACAATGGGGAGCGGGGTAGACGGGACTGGTATATATAGGATATGTCCTTAATTTAGCTTTCCCGTGAGTCTTCAGCCTTATTGAGAGAATAGATAAAAGGAAGGTTAGTAGTAAACATTTAGAAACTAAATTCTTTCATTCCGTTTTCCCTTCTCGCATTCATTCAGCGAGCTCGCTTTCATTCACACTTACCCCCTCTGTCGGCTGCATAAGTCCATAGAATTAATCACACACAGTTCTTAAGACTATTATATATGTCTTATTATTGTGTCCAGTCCAGCCCCAGAAAGCTCCGTATAGCCACTGCTAATTTTGCTCGGAGATTTCGCCGAAATGGTGTGTTGATTATAATTTTCCTGGCAAGGATTCTTCATCAGATTGCAGGGATTGTTATAGGAACTAAGTTTGTTTCTAAGAGTCTGTCGTAATGACTGGGAAATATCTCAACAGTAGAATGTTACTCGCAGGCGGTTCTTGGACAAACTAGCCTTAAATGTTCTCTGGAGAAGTTGGTGGTAGGAACACTGTTTACTTGTCATATGGGTTTTGATTAAATAGATTAGTGCTGTCAGTTCTGCCTCATCAGGCCATGTGATGTGGCACTGTAATTCTGACTTTCAACCGGCCCGATCCTGTTCTTTTATTTTTTTATTTTCACCAGTTTTATTTTCTTCTGATCACGCGATTTTCCGTTGTTTACGGAAATCGCTATTTTCGGGCACGCTTTTTCACCATTTTATTTCTTCTCATTTGAATATATATCGTGTTTGGTATTTTTTTTGAGTAGATAAATTAAATGGGTTCGTTTTAGGTCGGTAGGTTTAGTTTTCACTCGGCCAGTTTTACTTTCTTCTGATTTTTCGCGATTCCCGTAAAGTTCGTTGTTTACGGAAATAATCGCCATTTCCGGCACGCGATATGACGAGGCCGGAAGCACGCGGCCGGAAGTGCGTGGGGTGATAGTATTAATTTTTCTAGCGCTCCCATTGGTCCGCGATTTGCGTAGGAAGGGAAATCCGCGTGGGCGGTTGCTGTTGTATATAAGTAGACAGAACACGGGGATTCGTTCTCTATGAAAAATAAGTGCCAGCCGTCAGACTACGTAATTTATCGTTCTCCACTGTGGGAAAAACCAGCGATGAATTGGTATGTAAGATTTTATCGTATTATCGTTTTATTCATTAGAGGGTTCTTTGAGAAATTCGCCCTTAGGTAAAGATTAACTTTTCAGTTTTAAAATAAACGATAGCGCCATTAATTACTATTTTTGAAGAACGACGTAAATGCAACAGTGTGCTTATTCTTTCTATGATTTTGGCAATAGATAGGAGTGTGTGAAGTTGTGAGAAACACGTGTGCCATATTTGTAGGATGTTATGTAAAACCACCATTTATTCCTGTATATTTTCTAATGTAAATTTATGGGGAAATCCCTGGTGTGGTCGTTAATTTTTCTGAGCCTTAAAAATGTGAGAAATATTGTCAGAGGGTTCAGATTTACGTTGTAAATGAATTATACTGCTTAGGGGAGGAAACTATTCCTATAGCGAGATTTAATTTAATAAGAGTAAGCCGGGGAAACTCCTGTGTTAATGGGTAAAAGGATTTCCCTATTTTTGTCAAGTTTGAACACGTGCTCGGCCATGCGTAACGGCCATGTAACATGTCAGACGGGTCTGGGCTATTGTTTGTTTTCCTGGCATATTTTAGTAGAAGGAGGGGGGATGTAGAGGCCACGTGGGATAGTGGTATTTTATGTATTGTGAGAAGGGGAGGATGAGTGTGATTTTAGTGCCACGTGGGATAGTATTATGTATTGTTGTGAAGAACGAGAGAAAGGGGAGAAGAAGTGAGAATGAAGAGACACGTGTATAGAATTATTTTTTTGTATCGTATATGTTAGAGATAAGCGATTTTAGAGTGGGTGTACAGGAGTCGCTGTTTCTTTTAATTTCAGCGAGTCACGGCGGAAACAGTGGGGAGCATAATTTTGTCAAATAAAATTATCCACGGCAAAAGACATATCTCAGGGTCAGAGTACTCGAGTATCGTCAGGAGCAAAAGAAAATTACCCTATGGTCTCTGGCAGTGAAGTCCCTATGCTTCAGCTGGACCGAGGTTTATTTATCATACAGCCGAGAGCATCGCTATTATAGTCTCTAGCAACGGCAGGTGGCCGGGAGACTAGTTTCATTTTGTACAGCCTGAAATCAAGGCTGTGGTTTTTTTTTCCTCTAACTCCGGGGCGGGTTAAAAGAGGGAAGCTATTCAGCAGCAGAGAAGTTTTGTCTACAGTTAATCAAGTCCCTCATGCTTGATATCCGAACATCGTCATCACCAAAATCAGGAACAGGTGACAGGGTTACCATACCTAGGTCCTGATAGAAATCAAGAGAAGAGCGTAACGGAGACGCCGCATCATCAGCCCTCGAGTGTTAGAGAGACACTGAGATCAAGAGAGAAAGATAGAGAAGGAGGGAGAAAATAGACAGGACCAGTAGGGTCTGTTCAGTATCCATTGGACGGATAGACACTGAGTCTGCGTTCGTAAAACTAAGTCTATTAATTTTAGCATTTCTTGTGGTGTAGTTATCAGCGCATATCGCCTAACAAGTAGAAAGCTGTGTAGAGTTTCGTTGAGGAAGAGTCACCAGGACTGAGACAATAAGAAAGCTTATTAATGTTAGAGAGTGGAGGCTAAGTTGACAGCCCCCACAAGATCAAAGCACTTTAAAGCACTAACCATTTTTATTGTTCCTCAGCAGGGTGACAGGAAGAGTGAATGTGATTTGTGGTTTTTTTTGTTGAGTGTCTCTCAATTTAATTGTTACCTTGATTTTTCCAGGCCGTGCAACAGTGCACGCTATTGACTGACTTGATGACGTATGATGCCATTTTATGTTTTCTTGTATGTAAATAAATATATACATATATTATTTACTGGATCAGCTTCTATTCTTTACTATACTTACTCTATGTTGTCTGTATAGTGGTGTTTGTGGTCGTAATTATACACCTTATCTCCTTGTGTTTCAAGGCAGTCAGAGGTGGGGAGACTATAGCCATTTTTTTTAGTCACGAAGCGGCAGGGGGAGATTCAAATCCTGGGTCTATCTCTTGAGCCAATAGTCTCACCTGTCCACAGGCATGTTATTTTCCATCTAAATTCTATCTTCTCAGACTTTCTCATACTAGGGTCTTGCTTTCATTCAGGCACACTCTATAAACTTAAAACCACTTCGTGACAAGTGGGCGGCAATCGTCCGGTGGATCATTCTGTTGAGATCAATTCTGTGATCTACATTCATAGATTGTCTCTAGGAAGTTTCTGAGAATAGAATTTCTTTAACTATCCCCTAGACTTGAGCTACTAGAACTGATCCAGTATAAGTTTTTCCACAGGTTGCAGTCTAGTAGATTTTTGTGGTATTTTTGATTTATATGACTAAGAGGTAATTGATGGCATACCGACATATTTTTCTTTAACAGGAAGGTAATTTAGTTTTTGGTAGCTTCTTAACTAAATTTTTTTCTCAGGTTATTGTTCAGACTTGACGCTAGTCTGAGTTCGGGTTTTGGAACAGCGGTTAAAGAGGGAGTATTATATATTACGTAACAGGTAGTTCCTTCCTTTTGTTCTCCTTTCTGTCATTTTCTGTTAGTTGTGAACTTACAGCAGTTTACAGGTAAGATGGCGGATATGGCCAAGTTACGAGCTGCCTGGCGTGACGCTGCCCAGGACATGGGAATGGATAAGGAGGAGACTAAGGCCTACCTGATAAGGGAAACTGATAGGCATAATCAGCGAGAGAAAGAGAAAGAGGACAGGGCAGCTGCCGCAGAAGCAGCAAAAGAGGAAAGGATAGCCGCCGCAAAAGCAGCGGAGAGACAAGCAGCAGAGAAGGCAGCAGAGAGACAGCATGAACTTGCCCTGCGTTCTCTGGAACTGCAGTACCGAGCTTCGGAGAGCAGTTCAGCTAATGGAGATTCACCCGGAGCAGGAGCGACAGACACCTCAGGAAACGGAGGACCCCGGATGGCCGCCATGAGCTTCCCATTTGACTCGTTCCCTAATGGGAATGAAAAGATTGACGTGTTTTTAGAAAAATTTCAACGGATGGCAAAGGCATACGGGTTGGATGAGAGTCTTTGGTGCCTGAAATTATCACAATCGCTCAAAGGTCATGCTTATGAAGTCTACAACAAGATGCTCCTAGATGACCAGAACAACTTTGAGGCACTGCGAAATGCTTTGTTGCAAAGATTTCAGTGGACACCCCGGAAATGCCAAACCATGTTCAGGGAGAGCAGGCCGGAGAAGGGAGAGAGTTTCGCACAGTTTGCAGAGCGGGTGAGAAATTACCTAACCCGGTGGAGGGAACTGTCAGGACTGGCGAAGACTTTTGAAGGGTTGGAGGAGTTAGTTCTGTGTGAACAAGTTAAGGCAAACATGTCCCCCGACTTGAGGCGATATCTGGCAGAGCAGGGTGCCCAGCAACTTGATCAGATTATCGTGTTCGCCGAAAGGTACCAGACAGCACAGGCCGAAGTACTGGGACAGAAACGGAAAAACCCAGACCTGCCAGCCCCAGACACAGGAGCTTCATCATTGCAGCCAGCTACTTCACCAGTTCATCAGCAACCAGGGCCTTCTCGCAAGGAACCTCATTCTGGTTATAACTTGCGCCCCCAGCAGCATAACCGAGCACCGACAACAACCTCTCAGGAACCCGCTAGGAACAGAGGAGATCATGAGAGGTATTGTCAGAATTGTAGAACCACTTCCCACTGGACATCTCGGTGTATGAACAAACCCCCAGCTCACCATGCAGCTTGTTTAAGACCGGTGAGATGGACTAAAGGGAATAAATGGGAACCAGTCCAGGCAGAGAAGTTGTTCTCTAACAGTGGACCAGCCGTAGTGAATGGGACAGCCACTACGTGTTTGTTTGACAGCGGGCTTACATACCCCAGCATCGTCGCTCGTCATTTGGTGAAACCAGGTCAGTGGACAGGAGAAATAGTTGAGATTGGTGGCATTTTGAGAAGAGGTATCTCACAACGGTTGCCTGTAGCCAATATTGAGGTGAAATGCAAGTTTGTGTCTGGCACCATCAAGGCAGCTGTAATGGCACAGCCAGCACATGATTTCATCCTGGGAAGCCCATACTTAGTTTTGGGAAACCCCACCACACCGATCCTTGCTAATGCAAGGGGGCCTACTGCAGGCCAGCAAAGTGAAAGGGGAAAGCCCCAAATTCACGGAGCCCCACGGGAGCTCAAACATCCTTGTCTTGCTATGAGGAGGAGAGACGCCTCTAAAGACAGTGGAATGTTATTTACAGAGGCGTATTCGCCTGTCAGCCCTGTTCAGCCTAAAGGTCAAACAGTGGTGACGCCTCTTACTTCAGAAGTATCTTCTTTGTCGTCGGGAATTAGGCCCCCGATGGTATTACATCTCTCAAGGGAGGGAAATACTGACAAGAAGAAACATGTGCACGGTTCTTCAGTCAACTGTAAACAGTTACGCCCTGTTACGGCGATGTCTGGCCAAGCCAGTCAGACTGTTTCAAAACACTGGGAGGTTGCACCAGCTGGTAATCATTATTTACCACGCGCCGCCAGGAAAATTCGTGGGCGAAGGAAACACATGAAAGGGAGGAGGAAGGGCGACCAGTCAGGCTGCAGTCGCCAGGAGGAAATCCCATGGCGTGACCCTCACGATCCAGGGCTTGCCAAGATTCTCAAGGATATGGAGATGGGCCTGTATGATAATGCTAATTATGACAGTGATTAGATCGGGATGTAGATCTAGATACGGGCCAGTATGAAACCCAGAGATTTCAGTGATTTAGCACGGTTCCCGTACTTGAAAGGGGGGACTTATGTGATGTGGCACTGTAATTCTGACTTTCAACCGGCCCGATCCTGTTCTTTTATTTTGAATTTTCACCAGTTTTATTTTCTTCTGATCACGCGATTTTCCGTTGTTTACGGAAATCGCTATTTTCGGGCACGCTTTTTCACCATTTTATTTCTTCTCATTTGAATATATATCGTGTTTGGTATTTTTTTTGAGTAGATAAATTAAATGGGTTCGTTTATGATGGTAGGTTTATTTTTCACTCGGCCAGTTTTACTTTCTTCTGATTTTTCGCGATTCCCGTAAAGTTCGTTGTTTACGGAAATAATCGCCATTTCCGGCACGCGATATGACGAGGCCGGAAGCACGCGGCCGGAAGTGCGTGGGGTGATAGTATTAATTTTTCTAGCGCTCCCATTGGTCCGCGATTTGCGTAGGAAGGGAAATCCGCGTGGGCGGTTGCTCTTGTATATAAGGAGAGAGGACTGCGGGCAATTGTCTCTATGAAAAATAAGTGCCAGCCGTCAGACTACGTAATTTATCGTTCTCCACTGTGGGAAAAACCAGCGATGAATTGGTATGTAAGATTTTATCGTATTATCGTTTTATTCATTAGAGGGTTCTTTGAGAAATTCGCCCTTAGGTAAAGATTAACTTTTCAGTTTTAAAATAAACGATAGCGCCATTAATTACTATTTTTGAAGAACGACGTAATGCAACAGTGTGCTTATTCTTTCTATGATTTTGGCAATAGATAGGAGTGTGTGAAGTTGTGAGAAACACGTGTGCCATATTTGTAGGATGTTATGTAAAACCACCATTTATTCCTGTATATTTTCTAATGTAAATTTATGGGGAAATCCCTGGTGTGTCGTTAATTTTTCTGAGCCTTAAAAATGTGAGAAATATTGTCAGAGGGTTCAGATTTACGTTGTAAATGAATTATACTGCTTAGGGGAGGAAACTATTCCTATAGCGAGATTTAATTTAATAAGAGTAAGCCGGGGAAACTCCTGTGTTAATGGGTAAAAGGATTTCCCTATTTTTGTCAAGTTTGAACACGTGCTCGGCCATGCGTAACGGCCATGTAACATGTCAGACGGGTCTGGGCTATTGTTTGTTTTCCTGGCATATTTTAGTAGAAGGAGGGGGGATGTAGAGGCCACGTGGGATAGTGGTATTTTATGTATTGTGAGAAGGGGAGGATGAGTGTGATTTTAGTGCCACGTGGGATAGTATTATGTATTGTTGTGAAGAACGAGAGAAAGGGGAGAAGAAGTGAGAATGAAGAGACACGTGTATAGAATTATTTTTTGTATCGTATATGTTAGAGATAAGCGATTTTAGAGTGGGTGTACATGAGTCGCTGTTTCTTTTAATTTCAGCGAGTCACGGCGGAAACAGTGGGGAGCATAATTTTGTCAAATAAAATTATCCACGGCAAAAGACATATCTCAGGGTCAGAGTACTCGAGTATCGTCAGGAGCAAAAGAAAATTACCCTATGGTCTCTGGCAGTGAAGTCCCTATGCTTCAGCTGGACCGAGGTTTATTTAACATACAGCCGAGAGCATCGCTATTATAGTCTCTAGCAACGGCAGGTGGCCGGGAGACTAGTTTCATTTTGTACAGCCTGAAATCAAGGCTGTGGTTTTTTTTTCCTCTAACTCCGGGGCGGGTTAAAAGAGGGAAGCTATTCAGCAGCAGAGAAGTTTTGTCTACAGTTAATCAAGTCCCTCATGCTTGATATCCGAACATCGTCATCACCAAAATCAGGAACAGGTGACAGGGTTACCATACCTAGGTCCTGATAGAAATCAAGAGAAGAGCGTAACGGAGACGCCGCATCATCAGCCCTCGAGTGTTAGAGAGACACTGAGATCAAGAGAGAAAGATAGAGAAGGAGGGAGAAAATAGACAGGACCAGTAGGGTCTGTTCAGTATCCATTGGACGGATAGACACTGAGTCTGCGTTCGTAAAACTAAGTCTATTAATTTTAGCATTTCTTGTGGTGTAGTTATCAGCGCATATCGCCTAACAAGTAGAAAGCTGTGTAGAGTTTCGTTGAGGAAGAGTCACCAGGACTGAGACAATAAGAAAGCTTATTAATGTTAGAGAGTGGAGGCTAAGTTGACAGCCCCCACAAGATCAAAGCACTTTAAAGCACTAACCATTTTTATTGTTCCTCAGCAGGGTGACAGGAAGAGTGAATGTGATTTGGGGTTTTTTTTGTTGAGTGTCTCTCAATTTAATTGTTACCTTGATTTTTCCAGGCCGTGCAACAGTGCACGCTATTGACTGACTTGATGACGTATGATGCCATTTTATGTTTTCTTGTATGTAAATAAATATATACATATATTATTTACTGGATCAGCTTCTATTCTTTACTATACTTACTCTATGTTGTCTGTATAGTGGTGTTTGTGGTCGTAATTATACACCTTATCTCCTTGTGTTTCAAGGCAGTCAGAGGTGGGGAGACTATAGCCATTTTTTTTAGTCACGAAGCGGCAGGGGGAGATTCAAATCCTGGGTCTATCTCTTGAGCCAATAGTCTCACCTGTCCACAGGCATGTTATTTTCCATCTAAATTCTATCTTCTCAGACTTTCTCATACTAGGGTCTTGCTTTCATTCAGGCACACTCTATAAACTTAAAACCACTTCGTGACAGGCCAGGGAACTTTATATGATTTAATATAATATATCTGGCATTGTCCCGTTCCAGTTAAACTTTATACCATTTAGCATTGACGTGGGTTTGGTTATTTAACCATCTACTGGTTTTGTGGAGGACTTATAAGGGTCTCCAACAATCAGATTTTCTGGTATAGTCAATGTTTGTATGTTGTTAGGAACATATAAATGGGGATGCCATAAGCCATCTGAACATGACTCTCTATATATAAAAAAACCGTTGGATCGCATGGTATGATCATCTGTATAAAGAGAAAATATAAAAACAGGTAATACTACTGTAATAAAATCTAACACCCGCGTTTTGTATAAGACCTGTAAAATCACTCTGGTATTTAATTATTTGTATTAAAGAAATTACACGAGTGACTAGCCAATGTATCGATTTAATTACCACTAGCTATGAACAGTTAATTACTTAAAATTTATGCAAGATGAAATAGAATCATACGGTTAATAACCAATTTCGCTCGCCTAGCGTTTAAGATTATGTTTCACTTCTATTATCTCTGGAAATAACGAATAGTTATATTATTTAATTTCCATCTGGAAAACTTTGTGATGGGTTTATTTAATAGGTTTAAATTAACACAAAAATCCAGTGAAATAAATGAAGAAACTAAACGCCTAAATCTCTCACGACTAATATTTTACCGATTGCACAGAATGAATTAGACTCCAATATAGAAGAAAATCCAAAAGAAATCTTGTTAGATTCGCCTATAAGCTAGTACTCCTTCAAATCTCTGGCAACGAATGATAAACTGCATTTTCGGCGATGCCAATATATAGTTAATGAAATGCAAGGTAACAGCTACATGCTAAAGTTCACGCCTTATTTGAAATCAGGGAACTATTCTCGTTTCGAGCCATGTCTGCCGTTCTAGCCTTCCCCGTTCGTCTCTTGGTCTGCCAGCGCTGTCCCCGTCTTAGTCGATTCGCATGAACGTGTGAACCGAAGGTGAGAAATACTGCTTCGTTCTTCTGGGACCACCACAGTCCTTTGATACTGGCCGCTTCCGTCTCCTCTTGGCAATGCCTTCTTGAATGGGTGGCAGAAAAAAAGACTAGAAAATGCTTGATGCTCATAGCTCTAGAGATAGGCAGTAGGTGTGGCTTAAACTCAACTTAAGACAAAGCGATGTCCTGGATGCACGCATGATAGCTGTTTACATATTAATTATCCAACGTGGTGAAAATCCACGTGGAAATGATGCATACTAATTTGCACGCGTGGTACCCACGTTGGCTATTTTGTTTCACACAAAATCAGGGGCCCGATGCTATTCAAGGGTATTACCATATCATATAACAATTCATGGACAGCTGAATTTCATCCGTCACAACAACTTACCCCAAATTTTTGGGAATACACAATCTTCCTTGCACTTGTTTTCAGATGGACGCGAGTAATTTCGGTGCATATGCTCGCGAATCAATTTCGTCTGAGAAATTCCTCCTATGACGGTGTTCTGTGATACACTTGGCCTGGGAAACTAGTAATTCCTCTTCAACAGGTGTTCTACGATACACTTTGTCTGGGATATTATTTATCTTATGACTGATGATCCAATTCCTAGGTTTCCAGTCTTGTATTTATAAAGTCCTGGTCCTGAAGTTTTGCAGTCTGTTTATTTAAATATGCGGGTTTACTCTTAAGGTTTCAGAGTTGCCCAAATACTGTCGATCTGTCACTTTTGATATAGGAATTCTAGGTCTGATCCTTCTCTTCCTGGCTGTTGGGAGTTGCTCGTATGAAGTTGCGAAGCTGTCTGTTCTATGTTTCTGAGTTCACAGAAACTCAGAATTTGAATATATTCAAACACAGATGGTGTCCCCGCCGAATGTTCCAGAAGAATTCACTTCAAACCAATCAAATCTCTTTAGCAATGTTTGGGTTAGGAAGTTTTAATTCGAAATATCCCCTCGCGTGTTTTAATATTAAATTTAAAATTCCACGAGTGACCTCTTTATAACAAGACGTAATATTGTTCCGGCTGCACCTATCTGTCTCCCACAATATTGTGACCATGTTTTCCCGGCGTAATGTCTTCCGCCAAGATGTCTACCCCGACAGGTTATCCAATTTTCTCCTTTATCTGCGTGCCTCCGTCAGACAGATGTCTTCTTCCATCGTATGCACAACACAAGCTTGTGTCAACACGGTCAGCAGCTTTTCATTTGGGTCAAATGTTGAACCGCCGCGTTTCAAAGGGTGGTCAGACTGAGAGAAAGAGAAAAGCGTTTGACCGGTATAATTACTTGGTATTATCGCATGTACCTTGATGAACGTAAACAATTCTGCGTGTAAAGCAGATACGTCCGTACGGGAGTGGAGTGTTAGAGACTTTACCCTACTAGATTCAGCATAGAGAGTAAAATAATGAATGAAAGGACACACATTATGCCAAATAGAAGCGATGAGTGAGAGGAAGAGAAAAATGAAGAAAAAAGTGATACTGACGGAGTGGACAGGAGATCGCACAACCGGTATTGTCACACTCGGTTCGGCTTCCCGTTAAGCCCATCATTTCGGTAATTTTTCTGTTGTCTAGTTTTTGTGTTTTTTAACCTCTTTATTTCTCACGAGTGCCTGCACCATATCTATTTGTGTTTATTATTTACTGTTTATAGACCGCGGGTTCCCCTCTTTGTTTTATTTATATTTTTAATAAACAGGCTGGCCAGATTGGCGTTTGAAAGCTTTTATTTATGAGAATGCACGTTGTTATTTCACAGTTATTAACGGTTTTAAATATTTTAAATTGTTCTGAGCGCCCTCCAATAATGTTTTCTTCTTTTTCTTTTGTGCTCTGCTGTCTTTTAGTTATATCGGGGCGTGATATTGTATTGTGCAACATTAGATTTCCAATGTTTGATGTAGATAGTTTTCGTACCCTGGTCAGCCTTCTGTTGTTCTTCCTGTCTTCGACAATTACGTTGCCTCCTTCCAAGACAAGTGCTGTCAGCTCTAGCGAGAAACAACGTCTGGTTTTGTTATCTGCAAAACGCGCAGTTGAGGCTATGGAAAAACATCATCATATCACCTGTGTTTTGTACGTGCCTTAACGAAGAATATGAGAACGATTTGCGACAATAGTCACTTTCTTTTGGGTCTCATCGATTTTGTCAGGACGTATTCGGTTCTTCTTGTATGTAAATAAACTAACCTACCACGTGCTAAATTTCTCTGTTGTACCAGTATATTTGCGAAAGGAACAATACCCTACTTTGCCACACAATGCACCCGTAGAAAGCCTCCTTTGTCAGCTGACTTTATTTCACAACTTGTTTGAAAACACTGTCGCAACAAGAACAATAGAGGGCAAAAGAAGTACGAAGAAAGAAAAAAATTAAGGAAAGCTTGATACTATGGCATGAAATGAGGTCAACAAGAAGTATAAAGGAGAAAATCATGGACTGAGAAATATGGTTATAAATTAGTAACACCTCTCTGTACATAATTTAATGGTGATTTTCTTCCTTCCAGAGTCACATTTCTTATATGGTATAAAATATATGGGGTCCGAGTGGCTAAGAGGTACGGTGTCCGCCTCGAATTCTAGAGGTACCTGGTTCGATTCCCAGTTGAGGGAACATGTTTTATGGAAAAAAATTTTCAGAACCAGTGGTCCTAATGATGTCATACTCCCCCCTAGTCTCCTGAGTCGGATGCCTTGTCTTCTCAGATAAGAGTGAAAAAATAGTAGGTCCCGTGTGCAAATTGTGCACGTTAAAAATCCCACGGCAGTTGGAAATCGTGAAGAGAAGGCCTATCAAATTTAACAAAAATTAGAAACATTCCCAGCACAACAATACGAGGGCTGTCCGGAAAAGAATCGGCCATAATTAATATTAGAAAAACCGTTTGCGCGACATCAATGTAACTTGGCAGCCAAATAGAGTGGCCTGTTATGCACATACGTGTGCAATGTTGACGTTGCTGCACCAGTCTGTGCGACCGTTAAAAGCCGTCTTTGGAAGCGCCAACAGTTGCGTCGTCGTATTTTCTTTAATCTCATCGACGGTCTGAAATTTTCTAACTTTCAAACATGATTTCAATTTTGGAAGAAGCCAAAAGTCGCAGGGTGTCAAGTCTGGGCTATAGGGGGGATAAGTTACCTGGTTGATGTTATGTTTCAACAAAAAACTTTGCACTAGATGTGCGCGTTGTCGTGATGAAGACGCCAATCGCCATTTGCCCACAACTGTGGTCGTTTTCGTCGTACTGCATTTCTCAACCGACGGAGAACTTTGAGGTAGTACAATAGTTTTTGGAATTCCCAGATCTTTTTCTAGTTCTCGCACTGTCAGTCGCCGATCTATGTTGATTGCAGCTCGTACACGTTCAACATTTGCCGGTGTTCTGCTTGTTGCAGGCCTTCCAGAAATGGGATCACATTCAACAGATTCTCGACCATCTTTGAAGCGTTTGTGCCACACCTTTATTTGTGTAGCACTCATTGCATCGTCTCCAAAAGCCTTCTGAATCATCATAATAGTTTCCGTGGAGGAATGTTGAAGCTTGACGCAAAATTTGATGCAGATTCTTTGCTCTACTCGTTCAGCCATTTTGAATGCGACGACCACACAGTGCGCGTGCTCACTAGACGGCTTTTAACGGTCGCACTGACTGGTGCAGCAACGTCAACATTGCACACGTATGTGCATAACAGGCCACTGTCGTGGTTGAGTTAAAGAGTAAGAGTATTTGTCGAGTTGGACAATAGTAGTGAAATCGACAATGATAGTGGACGGACAAAATTATAGATTACACAGAGATAAGGTGTAAATAGGAGATGGACTTGAGACACCTGGAAGAAGACAAAAAGTTATCTCTCTCTCCAAGCCTCAACACACTTATATCGTCTAAGCACCTCCTGCTCTCTCTCTTTTCTCTTATCAAAATAGAGACTATAGTAAAGAGCTAAAACATGTAAATTTTTGATGAAAGGGTCGTGAACATCGCATTAATAAATGAGTAAAATTTATTAAAGAAGAAATGTATGAAAATCATGCATATCAGCACACACAGCATAAAATTACATCAATAATCATCAATAATTGCAAATATGAAAATACACACCACCGAACACACAGACCACCAACATAAAACCTGTAGAAACACAGAGAAATAAATAAACAGAATGTCAGTCCGTCCGCTTTCGTGGGACCAAATGCAATAGTTCCAGGAAGTGTCTTACATGTAGATATCCTTCAAGATGATGGAATAATATACATAACTTCCGTTGTAGGTGCTATCATTGGTGACCCCTAATTGCGCGAGGTGGTCTGGAAGACTCTGTCTCTCTCTCTCTCTCTCTCCCTGGTTTACCAAATGAATAAACTGAGTGTCAGTTTGTCCGCTTTCGTGGGACCAAAGGCGCTAGCTCCAGAAACAGTCTTACGTGTAGATATCCTTCACGATGATGGAATAAAATACATAACTTTCCAGTGGGTGCAACCGTTGGCTCCGGAAAGTGTCTTACGTGTATATATCCTTCAAGATGATAGAGTAACCTACATAACTTCCCATGTAGGTGCTAACTTTGGTGACCCCTAATTGCGCGAGGGGGACTGGAACTCGGTCTATCTCCTGATGACCGCTCATAAGGACGAGGTTTTACATAACCCAGAAATATACACAGGGCGAAGTTACTTGAGGACAAACGGTCCCTTTTGCGCTCTTATCCGGCGCTGGAATCTTGCGTCTTGGTAATAAATCTGGTTTGGGCTGGTTTGAACTGTGATTTGACTGCGCGCTCCGTTTAAGCACACACAGTCGGTGGTTTAAATTCTGCTACAGACGCTGGGCTGCTAGATATCGGGAAGCCGCAAAGCTCTGACTGGTAATCTAATAGGCGAGTAGGAAACTACTACTGCAACAGATGATTTCAGATTTTGCGTTGGCTCGTTGCATACTGCGTGAGCTTAATTTCCCTTTAGAGAGAATGGCGTTGACGAAAAAGGGGTTTTGTTTCAGGTATTGGGGTTGACGCCTCGTGAATGCTAGGTGTTACTCAGAAATCCTCTTGATCGAAGAGAATGGGACGTTCTTCGCCTGACTGGATTCTTGTTCTAGCAATCCGGTATCCCTGAAAACTGAGACCCAAAAGAGACTGCCTTTACATCAAGCAAACAATAAAATTACACTAACGTTATCCAAAACCGTTATGCTCCCTATGGGATTTAAATTTATTGTAATCATTGCTATGATAGTTTAGGGCTGTCTTTAACCATATAAGTCTCCCTCCTGTTCCTTCCACTCTATCAATTATCAGCATGCGCCCGCATAGGCTAATACATTTTGTACACACATGTACCTGTCAGTAAATGTTCTGACAGCAAAATCTGCTCCTCTTCTCCCAATTCAACATACAGGAAACCTAACCCTGTAGTTACGTCTGAATGGATATGTTATTCATCTTACAACATTAAGTGAATTTACATAAACAGACTACAGCATTTGACATTACAAAAATAGGTCGTATGTCCCCCTTTGGGGAAAATATTAACATTCCACAAATGAATACATAGAAAATGCAATGTTTTTGCCATAATAATACAGTTGTGACTGAATCATAAGATATAATTATATCTCCATCTGGTGGCTGCTTTCTGTGAAAGTATAACTAGTGTCTGACTACACAAGTAAGCATATCAAATTTCACACCCAACCATTAGAAGTTTCTATCAAAAAGGAATAAGTGACTATCTCCTATAATTCAGTGTTATAATGTTTGCATCTCCCTATTCAGTTTTAAGTGAATAATCCACACATCTGACATTTCCTTACAGTAATGACAGTTATTTTAGCCTATTCTTAACCCATGATAAGCATTGTATGGACTGAGTCTACGCCTAGTGAGTATCAGTTATCGTAAGTTTATCATTTAACCCATTATAAACCATAACTGCTGGAACACCACTTAACTAAGGCGGTAGACAGCGCTACACTATCACTGAATTAAATTACCGGGGAGAAATCCTCAAAATGAATTCAAATCACTTTCCTATCAGATATATAAAAAAAAGCTAACATGAATATACATATTATAATAGATGTCTCTACTCACCCCGAGAAATGCCGAGAACATAGGCAAATAACATTTAGTTCTGTGTTAACGTCTGCCTATATCTCATAATGGTCATACTGGGCAGGAAATATTTTACGAGTGTGTTTGCTTTATTAAGACTCTCTAGATTTATAGCCTACAAATAACGCTACCGGACACCTGCATAGCCTGTTTCTACAGATGTTCGGCGTATAACGTAATATTAAGTAAGACCAATGTGATTCTAGAGACTACCTCAGAAGCAAAGTTTCCCAGATAGATAATACATAATATTATTATCTCTAACTGCGTTCGTCTAAGGGGCGAAACCACAAAGACTAGCAGCGGGTTTATCTCCCCTGTTTCGAAGATAAAACTTATTTACCGACAGCACGAGTTTTCTCCTGCTAGCGATCAAAGACTACACAGAAACCCCTCTCGCTCGTGGTCAAAGACTTTAAACGTAAGAGATATTCATCTGGTCATCCAACACCAGGTGTGCTGATGTAACGTTACCGTTTGCTGACCAGTGGGGGATTTATTCTGAAGGCCAGAACGTAAACAAACCGCGGGGTGGGTTTTAAGAGGGGGGATGATGGGCCACGTAGGTAGAGTCAGAAAGAAAAGAAAAAATACAAAATGACTAGGAAACAAGAATATTAAAAGAGTAATAAATGAGATGGGACGTGATGGAAAGACAAATTATCAGTCAACGTGACAGCCACTCTATTTGGTTGCCAAGTTACATCGATGTCGCGCAAACGGTTTTTCTAATACTGATTATGGTCGATTCTTTTCCGGACAGCCCTCGTATTTATAGAATGTGTAATTTCTATATATTCACATTGGGATTCTCGCCGGTGCTACGGAGTTCGTGCACTGTGCTGAGGTCCTCCTTGTGTGATCTAAGGGAGAAGATCGGAGCACTGTTAGAGAAGTCCGTGTGCAATGAAGATGTCCTTGAAAACCAAACCAAACATTTCTTTTATCACGCTTCTTGACAGTAAGATATGATGGTAATGGAAATTGTCCTTGGTAAAATGGTGTTGTGCTGCGCCACATCCACATAGTGTTTTTTCTTCGACATTGTTTCGTTTGTGTGTGTCAGAACTCTGACAATTTGAACACTCAATTATATCTGTTGGGTTGTATACTTGAGCGGTCTTATATAATTGTCGAAATATGAATGAAATTTATGTCCCTCTAGTACAGTTGTGACAACAGCTTTATTTACGATGTTATTATTTCTCTTGATCTGGGTTATTGATATTTTTGTCCATAACTTGTCTAAGGTATTTAAGATGTTATCGTCGGATATCATCGGCATTTTCGGAGCTTGGAACAACCACTGCATCTGGTTTCATTGCAGGAAACCTGCACCAAGCATTCACATGTTCGTGCAGCGATTGTTTCCGTAACACTTTGTTTTACGCCATGAGGTTGCCAGCTTCATGCACAACGTCATTTTGGTCGCCTTATACGACATGCCAGATGGGACAGTGGACCTATTCTTTGCCTCTTCAATGACCCCGGGAATCACGCGGGAAATCGTCGGATACTATTCTGATTTTCAGATAATGCTCTGATTTTTACTTCTTCACAGGCAACTTTACTTAACTTTATTCCTCATGATATTGATCATCTCCATGAAGAATGCTTCCTTTCCTGGTTTCCTTATATCTGTATTGTTTGTTGTTTATGTCAGTGTAAATGTTTTCTCTGTTTTCGTCTAGTTCTTTGCTTTACTTTATCAATTATTATTACTGCCTTGTTTTTTTTCCCTTTCTTCACTATATTTTTCTGTTTCTAAATTTCCTTGTCTCCTTCTATTTTCCTTAGCCCTATCTTTTTTTTTAAAATTTAACTCTGCGTATATCTGCCCGCGTATTACTGACGCCAGGTCTACTTTGTAATATTGCTACGTTATCAGGTCTGTGGGCTCTATTATCAGTTGCAAAAAGTAAATAATAAAAAGCAATTTTAGTCCTCCACCTTCTCTCCAGCCTTTCCCGATGTCGCGAGAGGTTCAGATGTTATAAAGATGTAAGATATCCTGGACAAAAAGATGTATCAGATGATACCAGGATAGTGCCAGATAAGAGACTGGTCTTACAAGAAATACCCCTTCTCTGAAAAGAGCCCGGGTGTATCGACAATCACATTCAGTGGTGACATATTTAATAAGGTCCTACCCACTTAACCCAAACTCCTTTGCCGACTGCACTGTAGCTAATCTAAACTTTGCCAAGTCTGCCATTCTCTTGCAATCTTATCAATATACAAATTACCAACTTAATTAATATACAAACTCAATTAATAAACAACCACTGGCTGCTCATCCAGTCACCAAGATTTGGTTATGTACTCACTAATATTACAATGAGTTATATTTAGTTATTACTTTCTTTACTCTTATTTATATTTATATTTTACTTACTCCTACTATTAATCTTATGACTGAATGTCTCAAAGTAAAGACCCCAGGGTAGTAAGTGAAATCCCGGACTGAGACACCAGTGTTGCGAGAGGTTCAGATGTTATTAAGATGTAAGATATCCTGGACGAAAAGATGTATCAGATGATACCAGGATAGTGCCAGTTAAGAGACTGGTCTTACAAGAAATACCCCCTTCTCTGAAAAGAGCAAGGGTGTAACGACAATCAAAGGTAGGATCAAGCTGTATAAACCTTCAGGTATGATGATAGTGTTTGTTCCTGAATGTCTATGGGCTACCTCTCCAGATCCTCCCTTGAATAATGGTTATTATATTTGTATTGACTCTGCTAGGGGATTAATTAATTATGTAACTATATATCAACCAGAACTTTAACTCAATTTAAATAATTAAGCAAGACTGATTGTACATATTTACAATTTATTCATCCTATACCGTTTATCTTTTCGGTTAGGTAACTTATAAAGAATTCAAATGTTTTTACAAAATAAAATAAATAAACATGGAATGTCAATTTCCAAAATAGTTCAATATGATAAATTTATCTTTCAAATATCAATCAGATATTTCACCTATTGTTTATCACTTTTGCTGGACTGTGGAGTTAGTAATCATTTTAATAATGTCCATCATGAGTCATCACTCACTAGGTTTGTGTTATTTGTATTTTATTTATTAAATAAAGTCTCTGGGTAGGCTGACCAGTGGAATTGCTTTTCCACTTATCTGTTATGTTGAGATGCATCCGACTCTAGCCATGATCATACAATGTTCTGGATCTCCAGGCCGGGAAAACAGGGTAACCAGTTCTATGATCCTCAAGAACTATCGCACCACAAAGTCCCACAGAAGTGGATGTCTCGTACAATCTTGGTAGTTGCAGGATAAAACCTAAAACAAAATTAAACACAACCTCTATATGTTCCATCACCACCCTATCATCACATACAAGGGACATGACGAACAGTGTCAGACATTGTGCTAACATATGCACAGGACAATTTACCTCGACACCACTAACAGCCAGTTCAATGTGACTACACTTTCCTAAGTTAGATCTATTTGTCCATGAACCGCTTCCATACAATGATTTGGTCTAGTATAAACTACTAAGTAACACCTTGATCAATACATTTTAACAAATCCTGTCATCCTTTCTTATGGTTCTAACAAGTGTGTCGTTCCTTTAAGAAATACTCCTTTAAATACGTTATCAAACTTACAGGCTTTCTTTGGCCATTATTCTCAATTATTCTACACATTTACAAGGCTGGCTTTTCTCTTACTGTACCCATATGCTGGCGGTTTCTGCCTGCAACACACTAGTACTGTAATTTTTCTTAACACATACCACCCCTTTCTAACGCACAAGTGGATTAATCACAGAAAAATTACATAATTATATACATATATATATTCTTTCTTACCCTCAGGCAATACACACAAGCTGTAACAGGCTGTTAATGGGCATCGAGGTCTGCTAGGCAGATGCAGTGGCAAAGTATATGACAATAACACTTTTACCGCTCTCTTCTGTTCGGCTTGCTTTTTTGAAAAAGTTGTGGCCTCAATTCAGCCAAGTTCAAGGACTTATATACTACCGCATCCTCCGTCTCGGACGGCATGGGGTAAAAGCGGTGTTAAAAATCTAAAACCGAGGCATATTTTTGCCTTCAGTTCAATTCGCAAAATTTTTAATATTCATTGTCTTTCTTAATTCTGAGCCGATTTTGATCATTTAAAGCTAGAATTATACTGTTCTATACCGTTCTATATAATAAATGTTTAGGTAGCGAAATGCATTTAAATCTATGCAGACTTTAACTAGCTAAATTGGGAACTACCCTGATATATAGATGTCATTTTACACGATCTTTCTCTTTAGCTAAACTAATATTCGAGGAAGTCTTTGCACCTACCTCTAAAGTAACATTCCCGTTGTTGAAATATATATTCCTTCCCGTTTAAATTTCTTTAATCCTTTTGAAATTAAATATCTACGTACTGGAATTTGCACAAAATGGGCCTCCATGTTAAGCATAAAATGTTTCATTATACACACCAAGAAGGGAGCGTTTTCATTGGCTATTGTATCGGTCCGTTTTCCCATAGTATGGCGTGCGGTAAATATGACCGTGTTGTAAGACAGACCAAATCACGACACCCGACCAACAGAACATGCTTCCACAAGATATTTCCAAAAGTCACGAACAATGTTGCATTGGGCTGAACAATTGTTAACGCATTATAACTGGTCCGTCGCCTTTTGTGGAGGATTTAAGCAATGGTTAAGCCCGTTCAAGCCCCCAGTTGGTGTAATCCAACGAAATCCTCTTATAAGTAATAGCTCTGCTTAGAGGTAAATATATATCTAGGTATTTATATATTTATTAAATATTCTGGCTCATACGTTTGTTTTCATACATATAAAACTGAAGCGACTATGATTGTTTAGTTTTAAAACAACATGTAACAATTTTAATAATGAATTAATCTTAAACAGTTAAAATAAATATGGAAAATTTGGTGAAATTTAGATAAAAGTGTTCGTCACGGAGACGTAAGTGGGGATTTATCAAGTCCATTTTGCTGGTGCTTTTTTATAAGAAACTTAACTCTAGCTGAGTCCTGCAGCTGTAGTTCATCAATTCTGTGATGATGAAAGCCTTCTCCACACTCTCTTCCACTGTAGGCGGTTAGGGTAGATGCTTTTCTCTCACACTAGCGGCGTTAGTACCCCAAATCGTCTGATGGCTTGTAACCACGAACTTTAGAAAAATAGAAAAGCAAATGCCTTCTGCTAAGTATATTTGTTTTGAGCACTCTAACAGGCTCACGCCCCCGTTGTCCGCCCACCAATGTTAACTCTCAGAAGAATTTAATTCTCGAGCACGCACAACGTAACTCCGAGAAGATGGTTAAAATTCACCAATATTACTCTCAGGATTAACGGGTAAAATGTGTCTGGACAGTGAGAATATGATTTGTGCCTGAACTAACATTAACGAGTTACATACATCTCAAAAGTGATATGCTACACTTAAGGCACACAGATGTAATCATCGCTCATTACTACTACAGTCGGAGTCCTAGGGTCACCTCTGCTGTCGGGTTTCCGCACGACTAGTCAGAAACAATCACCAGCTCTTGCAGTAGTGTTTCATGCATATACTGTTTTCATATGTTGAGGTTGCCAGCCTCGTATATAACCACTTAGCAAGAAACCTGTACAATTTACATTAGTAAATAAATTGTTTACACTTACCCCAAAATTTTAGGGAATACACAATCTCCTTGCACAGATTTAGACTGGACACAGCTCTGTATTGTATGCTTCAAAATCACTTAGGTCTGGAAATTATAGTTACTTCCTCTGACGTCGGATGTTCTGCAAAATCTTTTGCCTGGGAAAACTTTTGTTTAATTCCTCTTTAACTTGTGATCAAATTCCTAAGTTTCCAGTCTTGTATTAAAAATGCGGGTTTACTTGTAAATTCCTAAGTTGCCCAATACTCGATCTGTTACTTATAGTTGTGGAATTTCTAAGTCCAATGTCTCGTTTTTCTTTCTGGCTTTTATGAGTCGCTAGTCTGACGTTTGCGCTGCAGTGTGTGTACTGACTTTGATTTCACTACATTATATCTCACAATCCTCAGTTCAGATTCCAGCTGTGTTTCCGCCAAATTTTCCAATGAGATACATTGTATATTTCGGTCTCTCAAATGAACCAATCCAATCGAATCTCGTTCAGCACTACGTCGGTGGGGGTGTTTCAGATTCAAAAAATACCCTGACGTGTTTCAAAATATTAAATTTAATATCCTCGCGTGACAAATTACAAGGCGTTATTACAGTTATGTCTGGGATCGGCTCAAAACAAACATAAGAAAATATAACTCGCACGGGAATGTAACGCAATCCTGCCGGAGTGGACTTGAGATCGCACAACCGTATCGTCACAATCTGCAACATACTGCATATATCTGGAACATAGATAGAGCGTATATCTCGAACACACATCATATATCTGGAACATACAGCATATATCTGCAACATACTGCGTATATCTGGAACATACAGCGTATATCTGGAACATAATCGTTTATCTGGAACATACAGCGTATATCTGGTACATACAGCGTATATCTGGAACATACAGCGTATATCTGGTACATACAGCGTATATCTGGAACATACAGCGTATATCTGGAACATACAGCGTATATCTGGTACATACAGCGTATATCTGGAACATACATCGTTTATCTGGAACATACATCGTATATCTGGTATATACATCGTATATTTGGAACATACAGCGTATATCTGGAACATACATCGTATATCTGGTACATACAGGTTATATCTGGTACATACAGGTTATATCTGGTACATGATACATGTAGACTTAAAATAAAGGGATTCATTTATCATTATTTTCCTTTCTGCTCCATTTGGAGCATATAGTTACCAGTACCGGTACAGCTGGTCCATTTGTAGCAAGTATTGAACCAAATCATGTATGTGCTTTTGCAGTGGTAGTTTATGAAGCAATTTGTTTTATAAGTTAAAGTTAGCCCTATATAAATCTCATGTTAATTGCCTGTTACGCGATGCTTGAGGAGTCAGTAGTTCTAATCTTTCGTTATCTGAATTAGAGGAAAAAGAGTTCATTATTAAGACGGTAAGAAAATGTATGACCATGACAAAAGCGTAAGAAAAAAGAGACGAGAACGAAATCAAGAAAGAAGTAAGAATAATAACTTTTTTAAAAAAGTATTTACTAACACAGATTTCACATCAGACAATTGAATGTAAGTCAGCAATGCGTAAGCAGCAAATCAATGACATCTGACACCAACAGGCCACGTAACAAACTGTGCAGAAATGTCTCATTTTCTGTAAAGACACTGAGAATTCCCCTCCACTATACAGTTGTAGGCGCCACATACAACGTTTTGCATGTAATAAAACACATCGGGTGATTTGCATACATTCACAATGCATTAACTACATTCCACACTCTGGTAAACCACATTACCGTATAAGGAACACTGACAACTGGTTTTACCGTGCATGTTTTCCCGCCTCTGTCCCTGTCTATATTGCAACTGGTATAGGAAGCGCCGGTTATGGTTTTAATAGAGATAGCATAACTTCATTACTTCAAGGCTGTACATTTGTTAATAGTTTGCATGGTTTTTTTTTTTAAAGTAACAGCTAGCTGAAGTTTGTTTTACTTATTTTTGGGAAGGGACCTTGTTATTTGTTATCACATTTTAATCTTGACAACTTTGTGATATTCGCTGTTATCTGTGCCCTGCTGATGTATTTGTTTTGTCCTTTATTGTATTTTCAACTTCTTCCATTGTAATATCTGCATTTAAATATGATAAATCTTCAGTATTATAAGGTACATCTTTACTGAGTTTTTTAAGAAGTGTTGCTCTTCTGTTGACTTCAGCCTGTCCTAGATTTTCCTTAGAACTAACTCTATGGTAGTACCTGGCCAGCACCTCTGCTTTCTGCCAGTCAGTCTCTGCCATTTCAGGTCTTTTTATATTAGGTATTATCATATTTTTAGTTCTGCCTTTAATGGCTTTTAACTTATTCCACATATCTGTTGTAGATTTAGTTGTAGGGTTCAGTGTTTGGCAGAAACTTCTCCAATGATTTTCTTTTGCCTTAAGTATTATTCTGTTTGATTCATTTCTTATGTTCTTATAAATATCTAAATTATCTTCAGATCTATGCTTTCTATATTCTTGTAAAGCTTGTTTTCTTTGTTTTTGAATTTCTGTACATCTAACTTGTAATATGAATACATTAAAGTACGAACCACACATTGTAATATAATGCGAATCTTGACATGTACGACATCCTGTAAATAAACATGGCTACGAACTGAACATGCTTTTACTGAGTGCTTTCTGAAACATGTGTGTGCTTGTGTAGATGACGAGGTAATGCTTATATACATACATCATAACATTACATGGTGGCAGCGGTCGATACCGGACTGACGCAAAACAGCTACACGATAACACGTGAGTACAGTATTCGGCTAATTTTCGTCATCGAGGTCAACCATGGAGTCTAAACACTACCGCAGTGCACCGCAAATGCGATTTGCCGGTCGAAATGATAAGAGTGAAGCTTTCTTGTTATGGCGCCAACGCATAGATCTATATTCCAAGACCACTGGTCTGGAAGGACAAACCCTAACTCCATATATCCTAGAAGCATTGGACGATGAAGGTTTGAAAATTTACAACAGTTTTGCTACCGCCATGCCTGTGGAGTCGGCGACAGACCCCGCAGCCATATTGGACGAATTTGAAAAACGTCTGATAATAAAGCACACGAACTTTAGAGCGGCAAGATTAGAACTTCACCACCTGCGACAGAAACCTGGTGAAAGTCTAGATGATTTTTTCACTCGCATCAAGGAGAAAACAAGTGTATGCAAATTTAACAAAGAAGAAGAAAAAGAGCGAATTATCGAACAGATCCTTCTCAGCACACCAATGCCAGAGTTCCAGAAATGGATACTGAGCCAGAGTGATACACTAACTTTACAACAACTTCTGGATGAAGGCAGGAAACACGAGGCACAAGCACTAAACATTAAACAAATTCAGCAAGGTACATTAGCAGCCCAGGTGGATGCAGTAAAAAGCTATAAACCCAAACACAACAAAGCAACTGGTTCGAAGCAACAAGAAAAACACAACACAAGCAGAGGTGCTATGTGTAAATGTTGTGGCCTAAACCACATACAAAACCACTGTCCAGCTAAAGACTCTACATGTCATTACTGCAGAAAGAGGGGCCACTGGATAAAATTATGTTTCAAGAGGAAACAAGACAGTGCTCAACACAAACTTCACAGCAGAAAGTCGTCAAAACAAACACACTCTATGATGACTGAGGACCTTGACTCCAGTGAAGAAAGTGATCCTTCCACTTTTGATACTGTGAAGATACTAACTTTCAGTAATGAACCAAAGAGAACGCAGGCTTTCTGCAAGGTACAATTCCGAATACCAGGAATTAAAAGGCACAAAGAAAGATATATTCGGTTCAAGATAGACACAGGTGCCCAAGGTAACACTCTACCCTTAAGAATATTCAGACAGATCATGCCTGACAAGGTGGATGAGCAAGGATTTCCCACAAGGGATGTAAAAAGTAGGAGTGGCAGGACAAAGCTAAGAGCTTACAATGGAACAAGTATAGACTGTTTCGGAGCAGTAACACTTGAATGTTCATACAGAGACTCTGAATGGACATCGTCAACATTTTACTTGGTAGATGTTGAAGGACCTGCAATTTTGGGTTTACCAATGTGCGAAAAGCTGAGTGTGGTAACTATTAACAACATTAAAGAGGATATAGGTCTTGCAGATGCTCTCAGCAGACTACCAAACCCCAACAAGACAGCAGATCTTACCCCAAACATCAAAGTTGATTTTGTCAAGTTTAGCGATAATCGGCTTGAACACATCAGAGAAGACACAATGAGAGATCCTATCCTTAACTCTCTCAAAGAACTGATATACCATGGATGGCCAAGCTCTATCAGGGAAGTTCCAACACACATCCGTCCATACTACTCGATGAGGGACGAGTTAAGCATCGAAGATGGTCTGATCCTTAAAGGAGATCGCATTGTTGTACCAGAAACACAACGCGATATCATCCTTAAACAGCTCCATAATAGTCACCTTGGTATTGTGAAGACACAACTGAGAGCAAAGAAAGATGTTTACTGGCCACAGATAAACAAGGACATAGAAACACTATGTAAAAACTGTTCAATTTGCCAAGAACATGCAAATAGGCAGTGCAGAGAACCTCTCATACCATCAGACATACCATTGAGCCCTTGGAGCATTATAGGAACTGATATTTTCTCAATCGACAATAATGACTATCTTATTATTGCTGATTACTACAGCAAATTTCCCATCATTGAGAAACTTCCACAACCCTCACCATCAGCTGTTATTGCAGACATTACAAAGAAGTATTGCAGCATGTTTGGCATCCCAGATGAAATTAGATCAGACAACGGTCCACATTTCTCAGGTCAAGCATACAGAAACTTCACTAAGGACTGGAAGATCAAACACACAACATCATCACCTAGATACCCTAAATCTAATGGTTTCATTGAGAGACAGATACAAACTATCAAGTCAATCATGAAGAAAACAAGAACAGAGGATGTACACCTAGCACTCTTGAGATGGAGAACAACACCGGTAGACAGTAAGATCGACAGTCCAGCAGAACTTATGTTTGATAGAAGAATTAAAGACCTCCTACCATCTAAGGTCCACTTCCGTCCACAACATAGAGACAGCACATATGATCAACTTCAGCATCGTCAGCAAGTTCAGAAATCCAACTATGACAAATGTGCTAAAGACTTACCACCATTATATCCTGGTCAGCATGTGACTACCTACAACCACAACAATGACACATGGTCAAAAGCAACAATCATTTCCAGAAACCCTGAACCCAGGAGCTATACTTTAAGACCAGACAGCAGCAGCAACCTCCTGAGGCGAAACAGAGTGGACATAAGAGAAATCCCACAGAATACAACAGAACAGAGAATTCCCATGCTTTCAACAGACAATGCAGTAACTCCAGACCTTGGTGCCCCACAAAACCAACAAGCGCCAAGGCCGAAATCACAACCAACTCAAGCTAAACCAGGGACTTCCGCAGAACCACCAGCACTTTACACCACTCGTTCTGGCCGTACAGTGACACCTCCCAGCCGATACAGACAGTGACATATATACTCACACTGAGCATTACACATACTTATCCTTTCTCACATGAAACATTTCGTTGGAAATGTTTGCACATATTTTTTTTCAAAAAAAGGGGGGATGTAATATGAATACATTAAAGTACGAACCACACATTGTAATATAATGCGAATCTTGACATGTACGACATCCTGTAAATAAACATGGCTACGAACTGAACATGCTTTTACTGAGTGCTTTCTGAAACATGTGTGTGCTTGTGTAGATGACGAGGTAATGCTTATATACATACATCATAACATTACATAACTGTCCACCATGGTACTGGGTTTTTGTTCCAATGTTCATTCTTCTTTGCTTCCTTAATGCGGTGTGGAATTATGTGTTCTGGCATATATGCATTTGGGATATGGAATACCCCAAGGATCAGTAATGTCTCCTTCAATTTTTACAATAATGGTAAATGATTTAGGTGAGGAATTTAATGATATAACAAATAAATTGTCACAGTTTGCAGATGATGTTGCTATATGGAGGACTGGGAGACATCTGCCAAAATTATATAAGGATCTACAGAAGCAAATAAATAAAGTATGTAAATGGATGACAAAATGGGGTTTTCAGCTGAATTCAAATAAAACATTGGGAATGATCTTCAGTAAAGGTAGGGTTGTAAAAAATAAAATTATAGATATAAATATCCAAGGGCAAAACATTAAAACAGTTCAAACCACTCGATATCTAGGAATGATATTGGACCAACAGCTGAACTGGAATAAACACATAGATAAACTAGTGGAGTCTTGCAGAGGATTGACTAACTTATTAAGATATTTGAAAGGTAATGGATGGGGTGCAAGCACTAAGACAATGCTCACTTTTTATAAATCTTTTATTAGAGGAAAAATAGATTATGGAAGTATAATATATGACTCTGCTGCACACAGTAACAAGTTTAAATTAGACAGAATTCAGCATCAGGCTTTATGTACAATAGCAGGTGCAATCAGATCAACATCAATGGGAGCTATAGAGGGGGCTTTAGGAATCATACCCTTGGAATTACGGAGAAAGGAGTTAAGACTAAATTACATGAACAGAGTTATGTTGGATAAATCTCACCCAGCACATACAGCTTTTACCAGATGCCAACTAACAACTCAGGCCAAGCCAATGAATACCACTAGATACCCTACAGGATGGAAGTGTATGGAGGAAATTGTCCATCTGGGTACATTAATTACATCAATTAATAATAGTTGTGAATACAAGCCAGTGATTCCGCCCTGGGAGATCAAGAAACCAGACACGGACTACCACCTAGCAGAAATACTTAAGAAAACAAATAATATAGAAAATATTAAAAACACAGCCAATAAATATATACAACAAATATCAAAAGACAGCATTACTGTGTACACAGATGGATCCAAGGGAGAGGATGGCAAATTGGGGATAGGAATATATATTCCAATATGGAAAATAACAAAAGAATATAGCATCACGGAAAATACATCCATTTTCACTGCAGAGATGGTGGCAATACTAAAAGCACTAGAAATATTCTCTAATAACCCTCCCAAAAAATTAACAGTTTTAACTGACTCTCTTTCAACAATTAAAGCACTTAGAAACTTACGAGAATGTAGTAGACTTGATATAGCAGATGAGATTTATCTAGCTACTACATACTTATATTCCAGAGGATGTTCAGTATTAATTGCTTGGATACCTTCACATGTTGGCTGTCACGTAGCGTTTAAGGGTAAGAATTATTTAGAGGAAATGATAGATCTGAATGTGGAAGGTTTGGCTCAATGAATTCCTGCTGGGTTTTCCCACTTCCGAAGGGTGACGAAGAGGGTAAATTCTCCTAACTAGACAGGTCTGGAAAAGATTGTAAGGAGATATTTGGTCTCTCGCTACCGTCGTCCCCTTCTCAGTTATCTATTATTATTATTCTTTAAATTATATTATATTTTACGAGCCCCCCTCCCTTATAAAGGAAGATAAACATAGACAATATTCAACATCTAATGGAAGGAACAAAGCATGGGGTACAGTATATACACCCAATTGGTTTATTGCAATCAAATGAATAGATGGTGGATGATAGTATTGTCGATGGAATTAGTGTCTGCTGTATGTATTATGTGTCTCACAATTCAAGTGTTTTTCATCATGGATGACAAACATATGTGGCATTGATTAGGTGAGTTCCCTTTTTCGTGGAACTTAGCTTTTCAGCCCCTGGCTGATAGTGAAGTGAGGTTAGTTCTCTGGTCTCCTGACGTTGCCCCAGGTAGGTCTTGAATGGTTCGGATTTGCCTTCTCTGTGCTCGACTCTGTATTCTGCTCTGAGATTGGACTGTCGTGCAAGGCTCCACCATAGACTGAAGACAAATACGACGGCTTCATTAATTTACTAGCTTTAGAAAGCAGTCTTTCCCTAAGCCGTCCCTCTGCCAGTCATCTCAGATTTTAGTCTCTAACATCATATGTCTAGAGTCTAATCTTGAATTCAAGTTTCTCCTGTCTGTCCTTTATTATATTTCTCTGCCCCAGTGGCAGTATTATAATTCTTTAGACTGATTTATCGTCAACTTAACCCGATGAATTATTATAAATGTCAGTTAAACCCACCAAATTTATCATAGAAATGTCGGCAACAGTATTCTAGTTCTGTGCCTCTAGCCTAATCGTCATGTCAATTATGATGAATTTAACAAATAATTGGACATCCGTGTTTTAGAATTGTCTGACAACATTATCACACACTTCATGTCTGGTCGCATCGTCATATAATTTATAATGAATATATGTCACGGTCTGTCAACATTATCGTTAATATTAATTTCCGTTAGTCTAAGCGTCGGGTCCAAAAATAATCAAATAATATGGAAATTAATAGCTATATATATATATTCCCGTTATACATTATTATGAACATGTTGTACATATCCCGTGGGATCATAAAATATACCCGATCACATGTGGCTGGATGTGATCGTAAAACAAAAATATGAATAAAGTAAACATACCAATCTTGCGTCGATTTTGCAAGGTACTACACATTTCATCACATTATATTCTAGCGAGATTTCACTTACCTACTCAAAGATGGACGCTAACCCGCAATTTAGACACGTGGCTTCAGTGCTTTTAATGCGAGAATTCGCCGATCTGGCTTAGGTCTAGCTTTCTCGAGGTTTCCGGGGCAAGTGAAAAATGGCCGTGTTTGGCGCACTTTTAGCGGGACATTTCCGCTTGGACACGTGATCCGTAGCGTGCATCATGTGACCTTAGCCTCGTTTAGACGCTCCAATCAATAATGTTAAAAGTCACGTGATGTTTTCTTAAGTGGCCTAAACTGGTTCTCCCCAAGTTCAAGCAGTCCTAAATTAAAACGGGTTTCTCGCTACCGAGGTCATTGGTCAACAATGACGTCGTATCTAAAAATAGCGAGGAGAAAATACCGAACGCTAGGAGATTTTCCGCAAGTGACAATTCCCGGGACTTTGCGATCATGCATTGAGGATGAGAAAAAATGATGTCACGTAAATAATAAAAAAAATGAAGAGAAGATTGGGCAAGTTGTCACACAAGCCCCTCCTCAAGTTTGACGTTCCGTCCAACTCCTCTGGTCCTGTCTTCCTCTTCTTTTTCAGTTTCTCATATCTCCTCGGTTGCGTCCGGATGTCTGCTCAAAAAATCTGCCCCTACGTTGTTCTTCCCAGGTATGTATTCTATGTGAAATGAATATGGCTGCAACAGTAGTGACCATCTCATAAGCCGGGCATTAAGGTTCTTCGACGCTGCAAGAAATATCAACGGTTGGTGATCACACTGCACCGTGAACTTTTTCCCGTATAAATATGGTTGAAACTTCTGCACAGCCCATATTAGCGACAGACATTCTCGTTCGATGGTAGAGTAGTTCTGTTCAGCAGGGTTCAATTTCCTACTAGCATATGCAATGGGGAATAGAGTTGCAGAAGGTCTATCACTAGGCTGCAGGAGAGTGGCTCCTATCCCTATATTGCTAGCATCTGTTCGCAGCGTAAAGTTCAGAGTTAAGTCAGGCAGTCGCAGAATTGGCCTAGCTGTGAGTTTCTCCTTCAGCAGCGTGTAGGCATTTTCGCACTCCGCTGTCCAGGTTACTTTGTCCGGGTTCCCATTCTTGGTTAACGCGGTCAGTGGCGCACTCAGGGTATTAAAATCTTTAATATATCTCTGGTAGAAGCCACATAGAGACACAAATGACCTGACATCCTTTTTAGTCTGGGGTCGTGGGGCCCGCTGTAACTTCTCAATATTACGTGCATCTGGGAACATGCATCCATGCGAGATGGTGTGTCCCAGGAATTCTAGTTGCTCGCAGGCAATTTGACATTTTGTAGGGCGAGCGGTGAGTCCTGTTTCTCTAAGTCTTTCGAAGAGTAGGGAAACTGCGTCCAGGTGCTCCTCAAAGGTGTTCGTGGCGATAAGTATGTCGTCCATGAAATTACTTTTCCCAGGGTGGTTCAGGGGTTCCAGTAGCTTCCTCATCATACGAGTAAAGACGCTTGGGGCGTTGCTTAGCCCAAATGGCAATACATTAAACTCGTAATGGCCCTCAGAAGTACTAAATGCTAACATGTGTCGAATTTCCTCTTTTACCGGGATCTGGTAGTACCCTTTGCTAAGGTCTATCTTCGAAAAGTATCGCGCTCTACTCAGCTTGGTGAAAAGCTGATTCTGATCAGGTAAGGGCTCCGCTTGAAATTCCGTTACAGCGTTGAGCCTTCGGTAGTCTATGCAGAGGCGATGTTCTCCTGTGGATTTTCTAAGCAACACCACACTCGCACTATAAGGAGACTCTGATTTTGAGATAATATTTTCCTTAAGCAGGTACTCGATTTCTTCACTCAATGCCTTTGCCTTAGCATAAGGAACAGGATAGTTCTTAACTCGTACCGGGGCGAGGTCTGTTAGCTTCATATCAAATTCTATCAGGTTGGTCATGCCAGGTTTATCCGTGAGTGTACTAGTGTGTTTTCTCAACAACTGTTGAACCTGTGCCTGCTGATCCTCCGTTAAAGTTGAACTAATCTGAACATCTTGATGAGTTTCGCACTGACGAAGAGGGTATTCACAGGAGGTCAGGGGTTCTGCCTCAGTTTCCGTCGCAATAGCCAGTGTCAGGAAATGTGCTGGTTCTGCACCTGGTCTTTCATAATATCGCTTCAGCAGGTTTATGTGGTAAATTTTCTGCTTCCCCTTTATGGCAATCTTGTAATTGGTGCGCGACATTTTCTCAACAATTTTATATGGACCTCTCCACCCGATTTGCAATTTATTATTGCTACTGGGCAGGAGTAATAATACCTGTTCTCCTACTTCTAGCTCCCTATCCTTCGCAGTGCGGTTGTAGTAACGCGCATGTTTACGACGGGCACGGCGTACATTTTCCTTTGCCAGTTCCCATCCTGTTTTAAGGCGTTGGGTCAACTCATTCACGTATTGGGATGCAGAGGTGACCGTCTCATCAGCTTTATCATCTGTCCAAGTACGTAACAGTGCCTCTAAAGGTCCTTTTATAGGTCTACCAAACAGCAATGTGGCAGGTGGCATCCCAGTAGAATTGTGGGGTACTTCGCGGTAAGCAAATAGTGCTGCGGGTAAGTATTGATCCCAGCTCTCTGGTTTTTCCTGCGCAAGTTTCCGAAGGATGGAAATAAGGGTCCCGTTAAACCGCTCCACCTGGCCATTTGCCTGGGGGTGGTAGGGAGAGGTGTGGATATGTCAGGCTTGAAATATCCTAAACACTTCCTCTGTGAGTTTTCCTCGGAATTGGGAACCATTATCTGTCAGGATCTGTGACGGAAACCCTAGCCGAGTAAATATGGTGAACAGAGCCTCAGCAACATGCTTGGAATCACAGGCGGGCATAGCAATTGCCTCTGCCCACATGGAGCAACAATCCACTAACGTGAGTATATAACTGTTTATTTTTTTGCTACGAGTAAGTGGACCCACAATATCCACCGCTACTCGTTCGAAGGGTGTGCCCAAGATTGGTATTTCTCCCAGAGTGGCTGGGGCCGTCCAGTGTTTCGGCGCTGTCCTCTGGCACTGCGGGCATGATTTCACATATCTCTGGATATCGGCGTTGATACCTGGCCAATAATAATGACATGAAATACGCTGAATCGTGGCACTTATGCCCATGTGGCCACTAAACGGAAGGGCATGGCCCATTTCTAGGACCTGGGCTCGGTATGCTGACGGAACCACAAGTTGCCCATGTTCCTGTCCTCCATTTCCTGCTTTCCGATGCAACAGCCCATTTTTCTTGTAGAAGTCTCCCTTTTGGAGAGGAGTGTGCGCTCTCGGTAGTTTTTTGTAGCAGGGTGCTAGAGATTGATCCTCCGTTTGTGCCTTTTTTAATTCCTCAGGAAGGATGTTGGGTGGGGATTCCAACTCCGTATTCCGTTTGGCCTGTCCTCTAGTGGTGACAGCCGCCACAACCAGAGGGTGAATGGGTTCTCCCAAGAACACATACCTACACCCTAAGATCAAGGGATAAATAGGGTCGTCCAAGATCGCTGCACTGATTTCCCCAGTCACATATTTTGATTTGACCTGAATCTTGGCTATGGCCAAACGCATAGGTGCTGCACTTTTAGTAGGCCTTGTATTTCTATAGTGTCTTCTGTCATCTGGTCAGGCTTGACTAGGGATGCACAGACAACTGCGTCGAATGCAAGGCCTGTATCATAAAGGCAGGTCACCTCTTGGTCATTTACGAGGACTGTCTCAACGACCGGGGGATGTCAGGGTTTGTCCAGAGGTTCTTCCGGTCCATTTCCCCTTGCGGCACTTTTACGTAAGCAGGCAGCATGATGAGGTGGGTTTTTCCGGTTGCACTCCTGCGTATTGTGGGTGATGGTTCTACAGTGCTTACACCATTTTTCCCCTTGCCTCTGCTGCTGGAAATTTGATCTCTGAGTAGTCTTGTAGTCTGGCTTGTCATGCTTTTTGAAGTTAGTATACGGTGGTTTCACTTGGGGGTCCATGTGTGACTGAGCTGTCTGTCTAGGTACGTAATCTGGTTGTTTCCGTCTGGGTGGTGGATTCTCTGATAGTGCTGCCTGATATCGTTCCGCTAACTGGACTATGGATTCCAAAGTGCTGGCCCCATTCTCTGTCAGGAATCTTCTCATGTCGGAAGTCATGGTGTCCTTCAGTTGTTCGATCATGATCATTTCCTTCAGGCCTTCCCAATCATGAGTAAAATTCCCTAGGGCACCCCACTTCTCCACGTAGGAATCCAGTCTAGCGGCAAATTGAGCAAAGTTCTCTCCGACTTCCCTCCTAGAGTTACGGAACCTCTTCCTATAGGCGTCAGCATGTAGCTCATAACGAACCAATAGTGCCTTTTTTAGAGAGTCGTAGTCATCCTGTAAACCTGGAGGAAGCTTGCTATACACGTCATAAGCAGTTCCTCTAAGCCCTTGCGACAGTTTCAGGTTCCACTTGCTCTTCTCCAAACCAAACGTGGTGGCAAACTTCTCAAATTTGTCCAAATACCTATCGATCGAGTCGGCTTGTTCCAAGAAAGCTTCAAACGGAAATGTCAAGGGTCCCAAGTTTGACATGAGTGAGGATGGCAAAGGTCCTGTGCCCCCTGCGTGCAAGGAAGGCATATCATCTGACCGTGGCGATAGGTTGCCTGAGGAGGTAGATGCTGTCGCACCGGCTACCGGTTCAACTCTTTGAGCTTGTCCCTGCATCTCTAACTGCTTCATCTTCAGTGCATGCTCGCGTTCATCTCTCTCGCTTCTTTCCCTAGCGTCTACAGCTTTTATCCTCTCATCTATTTCTGCTAACTTTATTCGCTCTTCTCTTTCAGCTTTCGCTGTTTCTCGAGCGTAATACTTATCAGTCTCGACACTGACATAATTTGCAAGGTCCACCCCACTGTAACCTAGATCTCGGCCGGCCTCCCCTAGTGCTGCCTTAAGCTTAACTATTTCAGCCATCTTTTGCTGTTATAGTCCACACTGAGTAAGCTAGTGCTACCTTCCAATAGTATTTCTAACAACAAGCAAAACTGACTAATTATCAACTGCTGTAGAATGAAATTACTACAGTTATGGAGACTTAAGGTCTGTAATTCAATGAAATACAAAATCATGAACTAACTTAATTAAACACAACATATATAAAGGGATTCACCAATCAATGCCTGAAATTCTAGAAGAAATGTTTTCTGTCTTTCTAGAGCTCACTGTGTGAAAATACATGTGTTAAAATGGTATACTGTAATGACTGAATGAATGATAAAATACCTAAGTTCAATTCCCGGACCGAGACCCCAGTGTCACGTAGCGTTTAAGGGTAAGAATTATTTAGAGGAAATAATAGATCTGAATGTGGAAGGTTTGGCTCAAGGAATTCCTGCTGGGTTTTCCCACTTCCGAAGGGTGACGAAGAGGGTAAATTCTCCTAACTAGACAGGTCTGGAAAAGATTGTAAGGAGATATTTGGTCTCTCGCTACCGTCGTCCCCTTCTCAGTTATCTATTATTATTATTCTTTAAATTATATTATATTTTACGAGCCCCCCCTCCCTTATAAAGGAAGATAAACATAGACAATATTCAACATCTAATGGAAGGAACAAAGCATGGGGTACAGTATATACACCCAATTGGTTTATTGCAATCAAATGAATAGATGGTGGATGATAGTATTGTCGATGGAATTAGTGTCTGCTGTATGTATTATGTGTCTCACAATTCAAGTGTTTTTCATCATGGATGACAAACATATGTGGCATTGATTAGGTGAGTTCCTTTTTCGTGGAACTTAGCTTTTCAGCCCCTGGCTGATAGTGAAGTGAGGTTAGTTCTCCGGTCTCCTGACGTTGCCCCAGGTAGGTCTTGAATGGTTCGGATTTGCCTTCTCTGTGCTCGACTCCGTATTCTGCTCTGAGATTGGACTGTCGTGCAAGGCTCCACCATAGACTGAAGACAAATACGACGGCTTCATTAATTTACTAGCTTTAGAAAGTAGTCTTTCCCTAAGCCGTCCCTCTGCCAGTCATCTCAGATTTTAGTCTCTAACATCATATGTCTAGAGTCTAATCTTGAATTCAAGTTTCTCCTGTCTGTCCTTTATTATATTTCTCTGCCCCAGTGGCAGTATTATAATTCTTTAGACTGATTTATCGTCAACTTAACCCGATGAATTATTATAAATGTCAGTTAAACCCACCAAATTTATCATAGAAATGTCGGCAACAGTATTCTAGTTCTGTGCCTCTAGCCTAATCGTCATGTCAATTATGATGAATTTAACAAATAATTGGACATCCGTGTTTTAGAATTGTCTGACAACATTATCACACACTTCATGTCTGGTCGCATCGTCATATAATTTATAATGAATATATGTCACGGTCTGTCAACATTATCGTTAATATTAATTTCCGTTAGTCTAAGCGTCGGGTCCAAAAATAATCAAATAATATGGAAATTAATAGCTATATATATATTCCCGTTATACATTATTATGAACATGTTGTACATATCCCGTGGGATCATAAATACACCCGATCACATGTGGCTGGATGTGATCGTAAAACAAAAATATGAATAAAGTAAACATACCAATCTTGCGTCGATTTTGCAAGGTACTACACATTTCATCACATTATATTCTAGCGAGATTTCACTTACCTACTCAAAGATGGACGCTAACCCGCAATTTAGACACGTGGCTTCAGTGCTTTTAATTCGAGAATTCGCCGATCTGGCTTAGGTCTAGCTTTCTTGGTTACCTGGGGCGTAAGTGAAAAATGGCCGTGTTTGGCGCACTTTTAGCGGGACATTTCCGCTTGGACACGTGATCCGTAGCGTGCATCATGTGACCTTAGCCTCGTTTAGACGCTCCAATCAATAATGTTAAAAGTCACGTGATGTTTTCTTAAGTGGCCTAAACTGGTTCTCCCCAAGTTCAAGCAGTCCTAAATTAAAACGGGTTTCTCGCTACCGAGGTCATTGGTCAATAATGACGTCGTATCTAAAAATAGCGAGGAGAAAATACCGAACGCTAGGAGAGTTTCCGCAAGTGACAATTCCCGGGGCTTTGCGATCATGCATTGAGGATGAGAAAAAATGATGTCACGTAAATAATAATAAAAACATGAAGAGAAGATTGGGCAAGATGTCACATTGGCAAGGAAATGGAAAGGCAGATAAAGAAGCCAAGAAAGGTAGATCTGATAAAAATCTAATAAATGTAGGGATGAGTAAATCAGAAATTAAGAGCTTAATTAAAGATTTAATAACAGATGAATGGAAAGCAGAGTGGGATAAAAATCTGAAAGGAAGACATGCATATAAGATGTTCAGGGCTCCAACAAGAAAATGTCAGATATCTAGGGAATTGAAAATTCCCAGTAATAAGAAACTTCTCAGACTACAGCTGGGAAAAGGCTATTTCAGAATAGAAGAACCTTACTGTGCAGGATGTCTTCAAGACAATAATATAGAACATTTCTTGTTAAAGTGTAAGAGGTATGACCAAATGAGAATACCAGTATTGGATTATTTGCAGGCATCCAACTTACCTATAAATATAGAGGAGGTGTTGAGAATAGACAGACCTAGGGAACTGCATAATATAGTTAAACAATATTTAACACGAACACATGTTAATATATAGTGGCTGGGAATGTGAAGGTCTGATGCTGTTTTTACAATGCATGTGACTTTAAACAGATGAAAGTCAATTAAATATCTGGTAAAGTCCGTTATATAACTAGAACCACCAGGCCTTTACACCCCTCCACTTTAATATTATTCTTGTTCATAGTTTCTTCTTGATTTTGTTTGTTTGTTTGTTTGTTTTTTTATTGTTTATTTTTATTATTTAACGTATAGGCCTAAGCACAATTGTGAGTATCCCTATTTTCAAATGTGATGCCACTTTCTCATGTCGGCAGTTGTTCATATTATTTGGAATTGAAAACAATATATATCCTAATTATAACCCATTAGAGGTTGAACGGGATTTCTGTTTATCTTCATTAATTTAAAAAAAAAAAAGTCTTTCCTAACAATTGTCAAGTTTCTTAGATTAAGTCTTAAGTCGAGTCTCGATTCTCTAACAGGAGCTATCAAGTTGAGCCTCAGTTTTGATCTAAAATGTTTTCTAGTCACAGTCACTCTTATTTTATCGGTTTAAACAAAACCATTTTATTGTTCTCGATATTAATGAGGACCAACGGGCTGATCACCCGTTTGCCAGTCACTTCGATTACGGAAACAACAGCAAATGGATTGATTTGCCGTTGCCCTAAAGACGCCAATAGGCGTGATGGGAAACAATGGCAAAGAAAACCTATCTGCTGTTGCCCTAAGACGCCACTAGGCGTAATGGCCACTGACTGCTTTGACGGTCGGTGGCTAAGGACGGAAGAAGAAGAATATTAATGAGGACAGAGAAGCTGTTCGATAAATTGGCAAGTCCCGAGCCAAGTCAGGTCACTAATAAAAAAAATTATAGAATAGAGTGGAGTCGAGTCACTGTAGTCACTTAAGTCCGATTCGAGTTCGTGTCCATCTACTAGAGTCGACAAAACTCTACTAGAGTTCGAGTCCATCTACTAGAGGCCTGCATATGCTTACACATTTTGTATGATGTATCTCCATATGCAATCTAGTTATACTTTCCCGCATATTCTTTAATCTCTTCTCTGTATATTTTCCGACTGATGTACTGTGACCTGTGATCAGGTATTATAATTTTATCTTGCATTTGATTATAGTCATGGTATAGAAGAGCACACTTGCTGAGGATAGAGAGCAGTGGAGGACCCTGTATGCTGATGCTTCCACCATGGCATCCCTACGACCCATGACGGTTTATAGGTTGAGATGAGATGATGATGATAGAAAAGCAAGGTTATGGGCAAAATCTTGACTTGTCGACCTGTTTTGTCAGTTTTCTTGATTCAATTTCTATTTTAGCTTATGTGGTCGTGTTGTTGAAGCTGTTTTAGATTTACATTTCTACAGGATAGAATACCGGCCCCGTGCCCAACCCTCCATAGTCTCCTTCTAGTGCGTGTGTAGCTCTATTCTTAGAGCAGATTGCGGCAGAGAAACCCATTCGGGTTAATGTACGACTTATGTAGCATTAACGAGAACGTGATGCACTGTCGTTTGTGGGAGTTAGTGGTACACATAATCTCTGGGGTGTTTATCAATCACGCAGCTTGTACGTACCAGTGAAACTCAACATTCTATTGGCATGTTGTAGAATGGCTCATCTGTTGTATCGGCGACAGGTCATGGTAGGCAGATGCAGGTTTTACACGAAGCTCGCGTATTTAACAACATCTATCTGCATCTCGTGCTGAAAGTTCACACTTGTTTTGGGTTTTATCAAACACTGCAACAATAAAACTCAAGTTTATAACTTTTAACATTGTTAAAGTTGACACTGAAGAGTCAAACGGGGTATTTTTATAGTGTCACCAATGCTAGAAAATAACTTCGATTGCTGGTAATCAAAGGTGAGTTTGTGACATTGTATTCCTAACATGACTAATCTACCAGTAATCCGTAATAGGAGTTAAGCATATAGGCCTAGTGGAAACAGATAAAACTGATTTATTTTGTGAAAAAAGGACGATAAAGAAAGACATTTCTGAACAGTATAATTTAAAAACAGGACCAGGACGAAAGTAAGCAAATACAGGTACTGTAATTGATAAATAACAGCTTTAATGGCCTGAACATGTTGAGAGATGTGATCGCTTTCACCTGTCAGCATGAAACTCGATCAGCAAAGGTGAACTATATTCTTTTTTTCTAGGCAGAAATGAGTTTTCGTGCTCTCAACCCCCCCCCCCCCCCCCCCCCCCCCCCCCCCCCCCCCCCCCCCCCCCCCCCCCCCCCCCCCCCCCCCCCCCCCCCCCCCCCCCCCCCCCCCCCCCCCCCCCCCCCCCCCCCCCCCCCCCCCCCCCCCCCCCCCCCCCCCCCCCCCCCCATTTATATTTTAAACATTTTTTTTAAAATCATCTGATCGTTAGTTTGAAATCTTTGACGCTCAGAATTTCTGTGTCTGCATGCAGCTCCCTTTCTTGGTACTTTTACTGGAGCCGTGTTTAAAACAAAAGATTTGCTGACTTAGCTGTTGGAAGCAAAGGCATTTATTTAATCGGCTCTTAACCATCCCTTCAAATGCGAAACACAATCTAAATTTGCAGTTTATTACTTCCCTTACTCTAAAAATTCCACTGTTAAGGGGAGGTTAAACCCCCAAAATGAAAAACACAGAATTATAAGATAATAGCTATATCTGGTCATTTATACAAGCAAAATGACTGAAAAAAATACAAAACATCAAGGTATGTACTGAAAACTGGCAGTCTGAGGGGGAAAAACAGTAGAAAAAAGGCAAATTTTGGCTTTTTTGGGGTATTTTGTTGCCCAAGATATCTCAAATGTGAGTACAGCTTCAGTTATGAAATTTGACTGTTTCATTTGTTCATATATGATAATGATTGTATACTAAAATAATTTTGATTGGTTTGATATCTGATTTTTTTTGGATTTTAACATACCGTTTGACAAATAGTTGTAACTTTTTAGGGGGTAACTTAGATATTTCTTAACAGTTTTGTAGTTTGTTAACATATATGCTTTATTTTAGTATAATTTTATGGGCACTATGTGTACAGCATGTGACCCAAAATTCATTACTGTATCACTAATAGTTTTTGAGAAATCATGGGCAACGTGCCCATATTTGTGTGAAAAATGCGGTTTTGAGAAAATGAAGAAAAAAGGGAAGAATTACACTTTTACACAAAATTTACTCACCTCAGTATCCCCCTGCTATGTAGGAATCATCTCTGGTATTTTCCTTTATTGATATCACGGGTTGTTTCATACTTTGCAGCTTACTTTTCATTAAATTCTCTATTTCAGCAGACTGTATGCGCTTTTTGTCAATTTGCGCAAATATTTGAAAAGCATATTTACCAAAGTTTAGACCTAAATTATCAAAGATGTTTTTTCTCCTCAGTTCCCCACAGTTGTACACAATCATTGCATCATTTACAGCTATTTGCAGCCTACTTTTTCCAATGAAAACATTCTTTGGGCACCTATACCATATGAGGTTATGAAATGATTCATTTGAATTCTGAGTCCCACCATGAGCACACTTTTCCAGAAGGGTATCAGCTGCAAGTTCCTCAAAAACTTCTTTAATAATAGAACACACAAATTCAGGAAGTTGATTCTTATTATCTGCAGCTGGGTCTTTCTTCACAGGGCACCAACTATCACAGTCTTCATGTATTCCTTGTCTGTGTTTCCAGATTGCCCATATGCTCTTCTTCATTGCTGGAACATCTCCTACATTTCTGCGTATGGCTGCCCCATAGTGTCCTTGAATCCGTTTTATGGCTAACTTGGTTAATCTACCTATTCCACCTATGTCGGTATAAGTTTTCCCATTCTCTGTGAACTTCTTGCATCTGTTTTCTGATACTTTATCCAGAAGTCTCTTCCCCAATCGCTTTTGAACATGTCCGCAACATTCAAGCTTTCTTATAGTTTTGCCATGGTAAATGGGTGGCTGATGCTGTGCTACTGTCTTGTAACTTTTAGAATCCCCATCTCCCAGATATCCTGTGTAACACAAATCATACTGTTTCTCTGAACGATTAAAGACTTTTAATATTCCATATGGCTCCATCAAACCTGCAGTACCGTCATGATTTTTCTCACATTCTCCTGATTCTGAATGATTCTGACTCCAGAGTTTGAATTCATGGTCTGACATTCTGCTCTTTGCTTTCATACAGCTATCACAATAATTGCTGCTTACTTCTACATCCAACACCTTTGCTGGTCCTTTTTGGCTAACAGAAAGAACTGTGGCCACACCATTTTTGCTTGTAAAGCCTCGCCGCTGCCAAGTACCATCACATGAAACTGTTACATCTTTACCTTCTAACAGTTTTATTTCTGCTGCTGCTTCTGCTTTGCACTCATCTGCAACTATAGAGGTGGCTTCCAATATCTTTTTTCTGTAGGTGGCACTTCTTATGTTACTTACTGGTGGTGGCAAATTCATGTTCCCCAAAAGTCTCCTTCCCTTCTCCATGTGACATCCAATGCTATAAATTGCAAAAGTGAATCTCAAGTTCACATTTTCTGAGTTCTTCTTCATGGTAATAACATGTTTACATTGTGAGCACATTATATAAAGCTGACTCTCTAGACCTACAAGCTTCTCTGAAATTATAAAATTATCTCCAGTGTCTGGTAGTTCAAAACAAGATGGACATGGAAATTGTTGAATCAGCTCAGTTACTTGTGTCATATTATACAACCTGTATCCACTCATTCCTTCTACATTTGAATCAGCATATTCATCATCTAGGATATTTGTGTGTAGCTTTTGATAAGGTGATGATAATCTAGAAGTGCTCACAGGCTCACACTCAGAGGTACTAGCATTGTGTACGACAGTAGGCCTAAACTCTGTTAGTGGTTCACAGTTTATAAATTTGATAGTCTTATCTTCATTTAACCTTTTTTTCACATACCTATTTCCTTGAAACTTTCTTTTCTTTGAACGATCCATTCTCTTTCGTGAATTTTTATCCATTATAATAAATAATAAAGAATTATTTCACACACTGCAATGGTCACTGGTTTACCTCGTGTTAGAATTTGACAAGCCTTTGTTTACTTCGAATAGAATAGTCCCTTTTGAGAGCTCGTTTCTGATTGGCTGAAAAGCCCCAAGCTATGGCAATGGTTAACACAGATTAGCCAATCAAAATTATTTTTACACATGAAATGATGTTTAAAAAACTTTAATTAGGTTTACTTCAGGGAAATGAATACCGAAAAAATTTTTAAAATCCATGCATTAGAAGCGAAGATATACCAATTTGTACATTTTGCATATATAATTAGGTAAACAATACACTTACCTGACCTACTTTTAAAATTTATATAAAATCATCCACAAAGGTTTTAGTGAAAATAAACATAAAGAAATGTAGGCAAATGAATGTACTTTCCAGTTCAATATATATCTAAAATTTGATATTTTCAATGAAATTCTTCATTTTTGGGGGTTACACCTCCCCTTAATAGAGTTATTTTGACCATTTTTTTTTACATTGTTTTAATGATTATATAAAATTGACTCGGGTCAATGCCAATCAAAACTTGAAAGATAACTGGCCATCCACTTTGCTTCTATGCTATAGAATGTATGGGCAATTTATTTTCTGCTGTTCATTGTATTTGGTTATAATAATAAAGGTGGTTCCTTAAATTTGTTTTTCTTTTGCTATTTTCCTTGTTCAGTGCTGCACCTAGTAGCATTTTACATCTTGTATTAACATGAATTTCTAATAGATCACAATAAGCAATAAACAGTTTGTGATTTTGATGTTACATTATGACACCTCTTGTAGATTTGTGAGGTAAGTTAAGCGAATGTGCAATATGCCTATTTAAAGCTTGCTTCTAATTTCATAATACTTAATTCTTTATGTCCGTGGTGATGCTGACCACATCACCCCTAGTATGCAGAAGGTCAAGAAAATATGGGCTTAACACCATATTCCCAGAATGCCTCAATGGGCATGTAACGGGATCCTTTTTATGCTTTTTTACTTACATAGTTGTTCCTGTTCTACCCTGGGGTGTAGATGTTTGCCAGAGAGAGTGCAATACTATTCTATCAGCTATCTTCCTCCTGGCCTGGTTTAAATCTAGTCATTGATCATTCAGAGATTGTCTAATGTTGTCCTCCCAGAGAACTCTGGGTCGTCCTGGAGGTCTGGCTCTTAGTTTCCCATATTTGTCTTGGTAGCCGATCTTCTCTCATTTTGCAGACATGGCCAAACCATTGTAATAGGGACTGTTCCACTTGAGTCTACAAGGGCTGAGTTTTAAGTCAATGACGTATCGTCTGGTTGTGGACCATGTCTCTTCTTGTTACTTCAACCACCTTCCTCAGATACCTCATTTCTGAGGTTTGGAGCTGGCTTTTGTGGGTAGTAATCATTGTCCATGACTTGCATCAATAAGCTGAGACTGAAACATAGGTGGAACGGTATACAGCCATCTTCATCTATGTGTCAATTTCTCTTTTGCAGAGGAATCCTCGATTTATGGCCTGAAAAATTCTCCCAGCTTCGGGTAGGCATTTCTTCTTTGATGCCTACCTTCCAGTCTGTGACAGCTCCAAGGTGTTTAAAGTGGTTGATCTGATGCAGGACCTGTTCTCCCAGCATAATCTAATTTCATAATAAATTAGTAAAATGTATTTCTCGCATAATTCATGTACAGCAAAAAGTTGCATTCTAATAAATGATACGAAATATTGGATGAGTCTGTGTTGACACCTTTAAGAATGGATAGATGAAAATCCATGCTGTCATGACCACCTGTCTTTTAGCAACATAATTTTTCTGGTATCTTGTGTAAACTTATTGTCACTTTTTATTTCAGAACTACAGACCTCCTGGGGGAATCTGTACAGATTTCAGTTACATTTATGAAAAAGTCATGACTAAGACTGAGCATAAAGGTTCTGTTATTGTCTACCCAGATCTTGTGCAGTTTTCACCCTATTTGCTTATTTCACAATCAGTGAGGACAGAAAGGGGATTAAATAAAATATAATGGAATAAAAGGAATAGCCAAAGTCATGGATGATCAGCAGTGGTGATATATGAGAAAATAAATAATTCTGCATACTTGGTAAACACCTCGAAACTTCACTGTGGACATGTACAAGTTCATGAATTAAAATAAAATTATTTGTTCTGAATGCAGTAACAGACAGTTCATGCATGGAATCATGGAGTTTGTCAGTAAATTGTTGTGACCTGAGTCACTTGTCAATGTTTCTGTAAGGCCATGGAACTCAAAGTCTGGGTGGATGGTATCCAAAGAGTGGTCTGTGGTGTCAGCTATGCCACAACCTGCCAGGATGTCGTGTTAGCCCTGGCAAGTTCTGTTGGCCAAACAGGCCGTTTTACCCTGGTGGAGAGGTGGAGAGACACTGAGCGGGCTCTTATTCCAGCAGAGTATCCACTACAGTCACTTCACAAATGGGGAGAATATGCTGGAGAGGTCAGGTACTATTTAACTCGAGCAGGTTCAGCCAGAGTCAAGCAGCAAGACAAGAGTAAACAGAAAATTCTCTTGCCAGCACAAAAGAAGTACCAATTTTTACATAATTTTACACCACCTAAAACATCACAGTGCCAGCAATACAGACCTGGATCAGATTTAATAAAGAGGTCCTCCACATTTAGTGGTGCACACAATTCAGAGTATGGAACTTCATCATTGTCACAGCCATCAGTATCAACAGCATCATCACAACACAGCTGCAATCAACAGACAAGTGCTCCCCCTGACACATCAAACACATCCAAGACACAACATTCACTGTTTTCTGTAGTGTCACGTGGCAAATATGCAGTTTTATCACAAACCTCAATTGACAGCTCATCTCCAGGGGTATCCTCTAGGCCATTTAAAGACATTCCTAAAATTTACAGATCCAGTGGCATGTCATCAGAGCCCAACCCCAACCCATCTATCACATTTAGAGGAGATGCAAGGGAACTCCATCCTGCAAATATGCCAGAAGATGTGCTATCACACTTCAGTCAAGCTATAGACTATTCCTCATCATTCTGTTGCAAACAACATCCATCTCAATGTTCTAATTTGGTACCTTCTCAGCAGCCAGTTTCTGCTCAACAAACACAACATCCTAATCAAGGACAGGCACATCACCCTCTAGCAGAATCATCACAACCAAGTCATTCGTCATCTCTGCACTACTGTCAAGCAGCCATGATAACAGCACCACCCTCTTATCATTTCCAGCAACAGCAGTGTGTACCTTCCTCACAGTTGCCTTGTCCCCAGAGCAGCCAATCACATCGATACATTCACCCAGTGCCAGCTCCAAGATACCAGGCAGTACTTTCATCTCCATCTTTAGATCAAGACAGCACCTCTGCTTATATAAAAGATCACCAAAAACCTCCACAGCTAAAGAAGAGGTCCCATAGTAGCAGTTCACACAGTGCACCAATCTTTGCTCCTTATGCTCATGTTGGCCCTGCAAGAACTTCATATAATGGGAACAGTGAAGGAAAGAATGAGGAAGTAGTTAGAACAAAAGTTAGCAATTATTACCACTCCCAGAGTGGCCAAAATGACACAGTAATACACCCTACTGAGGATGGTGTACTTGAAATGACAGGAGAATATCAGCATTTACCAAATAACAAAGTTTTACAGTACTTGCACAGCGCTGATGGGAATACACAGAGAAAGCAAGAAGCAAAAGATATTTTTAGATCACCTGCTGACAGTGAAGCAGATAATGTAAAGTCTGCAACCTTAGACAGACACTTCACAAGGTCCACGCCAGGTCCAGGGTTGCCTACCAGAAGTTTAAGCTTTGGTGAAGGATGTGATGAGCATAGAAAATCAGGTGAAAGACAATTAAGCAAGTTACAGTCAGCATCTGACAAGGACCTATTTTGGCAAGAAGGAGAGGATAAAAAGTTCAACTCTGTGGAATTAGCTGCAAAGAAACAACAAGGATGTGGCACAGACAATAGTAACAAGAGGAAGTTGTCCTCATTTGCTTCTGCAGTGGCTCACATACGTCAATATTGTGGTGACGAGCTTCACATACCTCAGAATAGTGATAGTGTGGCTCACATGCATAAATATAGTGGAAATATTGCTCACATACGTCAGTGTAGTGAAGATCTCGTTCACATTTATCAACATAAGAAAGATGCCCTTCTGAAACAATCAAAAACAGGAGCCCATGTGAGACAGCATAGCTCAGACAGTAGTAAAACAGATGCATATTTTAAAGGGTTGCTTAGTCAGAAAGCTAACATGCTGTCAGCGCGAGATAAAAATTATATAGATAATTCAAACCGTAGTGCTAGTGCGCAAAGCAGTAATCAGCAAACTGAAAACCATCTTTTGCAAAAATCAAGCAACAAACACTCTATGTCTTCCAGTTTCAAATCCTCTTCTCTGCATAATTCTGATTTCATGGATATTTCATCAATGCCCAGCCATCAGGAATTATCTTTATCACTCTCACTTGCTTATGCTTGCAATGCAGATGCCAAGCAGTATGAGTTTCATTCTGTTATTGATAACACCTGCAGTAGCAGTCAAAATCAAGAGATTTCCCACCCAAAGCAAGTTAGCTTAGAAATAGAAGAGAAGGACATGGATCAGAACTTTCTAGAAATATTGAGAAGAGACAATACTGGTAGTACAGGAGCAAAAGAAGATCAACAGCCAAACTTGGAAGTTTGTGTGGCACCCAGGCAGACAGAGAGTGAACACAGTCGGCTTTTAGGTATAGTCAAAATACAACAGGAAAAGTTGATGTTACAAGAAGCAGATATAAATAATGCTAACTTGGGTATATGACTCTAGAGTATTTTGTACTGAAGTGATATAAATAAATGACTATCTTTAGTAAAATTTAATAAGATTAATTCAGCACAAAGACTTAGGGAAAGTTACACATTTACTGTCCTTCTTTGTATCCTAGAGCATCCAATGGTCTAAGTGGTAAAAGCTTGTTCCTCTTGCAGTGAAAAAGAGCACAGATGTCTTGAATAATTCTTCTAAAACAGGAATGTACAGATTTTGGAATAACACCCCCCAAATCTCCCACTCCTCAACCTTTTTCCTCATACACTTTTCAGTGACCATATCAGTTGTTACCACAAATGTTGTTTATAATTACATTCTGTTATTAAAGTCAAACATTTAGCTTAAGTCTTCTACTTTTTGAACTGTTGATGATTTATTTGTCTACCCTCTGTCGTGTACTGTTCTCATGTTTCTATCATTTACTAGACACAGTTTTAAGGTCTTTGTCTTGTGTAATCAAGCCTATATTGTATAGAAGGGGAACAACAAAAGTAATTGCGTCATTAATTAGGCTGGATCACCCCTAGGTATGTGTGCGGTGTTACCCTCATCATTTTCACTTGTCTATCTAGTTCTCTTCTCCATGTGTTTTTTGGTCTACCTTTGCCTCTCTTTCCCTGTGGATTCCAGAACAAGGACTGCCTTGTAATGCTATCAACAGGTTTCTTCAATGTGTGTCCTATCCATCGCCAGCGTCTTCTTCTCAACTCTTGTTCCACTGGCACTTGTCTGGTTCTTGTCATCAATTCCACATTTGTGACGTTTTTATACCCATTCAGTCCTTCTATTATACGCAAGCACCCATTTATAGTTTTGTAGCTTTTTGGTTGTTGTTTTTTTGTTGTTCTCCATGTCTCAGAGCCATACAATAGGACTGACTTTACATTTGAGTTGAAGATTCTTATTTTCGTATTGGACTTGATTTCTCTTGTTCTCCATATGTTTCTCAATGCAATGAAAGCTCCTCTTGCTTTTTGTATTCTTATTTTGATATTACTGTCTGTCCCTCCAACTTTGTCTATATTACTTCCAAGATATGTGTACGATTCTACATCTTTTAGTGATGTTTCTTCACGTTCAACCTTGTTATCATTTCTTGCATTTATTCTCATAATCTTTGTCTTTTCCCTGTGTATTTTCAGGCCCACTTGTTGGGACCTCTCATCGAGAATTTTCATTTTCTCTTGCATCTGATTATGGTTATGGGACAGAAGAGCCAAGTCATCTGCAAAATCCAGATCATCAAGCTGTTTAGTCAGATTCCATTGGATTCCATTTCTGTTGTGTGATGTTGATGTATTCATAACCCAATCTATTGCTAGTAAGAAAAGAAATGGAGACAAGAGGCATCCCTGTCGCACTCCTGTTCTAATCCCAACGGTTCTGTAAGTTGTCCTTCATGAAGAACTCTGCATGTCATGTCTTCATAGGTCTTCTTTATTAAGTTAATGATCTTCATGGGAACTCCATAATGCCTCATCAATTTCCAAAGCGATTCTCTGTCTACAGTGTCAAATGCCTTTTCATAGTCCACGAATCCGATGTATAGCGGTGAATTCCATTCCAGACTTTATTCAACTATTATTCTCAATGTGGCTATCTGGTCTGTTCAGGATCTATTTTGTCGAAAACCTGCTTGATCATCTCTCAGTTGCTTGTTTATGGACTCTTTTAATCTCTCCAGGATGATTCTGTTTAATACTTTTGCTAGCACTGATAGTAACATTATTCCTCTATAATTTGTGCACTCTTGTAAATTTCCCTTCTTAGGCAACTTGACCAGATAACCTTCCTTCCATTCTGCTGGTATTTCCTCTCTCTCCCAGACTTTGCCAAGTAGTTTGTATAATATCACTGTAGAGGTATCAATATCTGTTTTGATGGCCTCTGCTGGAATGCAATCTAGACCAGCTGCTTTTCCATCTTTCAGAAACTTTATGGCTTTCTTTATTTCTTCTCTGCTTGGTCGTTCACAGCTGATTTGTAGCTCCTGTTCTGCTGGCTGGATGTCTGGTGGATTAGTTGGAGATGATCTATTGAGATGTTCCTCAAAATGTTCTGTCCACCTCTTCATTTGTTCTTGTATATTACTAAGCAATTTTCCATTCTTATCTTTTATGAGGCCATTTGCTTGCTTATATTTCCCTGTTAGCTTCTTTGTGTTGTTGTACATATCCCTCATATTTCCTTTGGCTGCAGCTTACTCTGCTTCCCTTGCCAAATCATCAATATATTTCATCTTGTCTCTTTTGATGTTTCTTCTTACTTCTTTGTTTGCTTCTATGTACACTTCATGAGCCTTGACTTTGGAGCTTCTGGTTTTGCTTCTCTTTAAATCTGCTTTCTTGTTTTTCCTGTCTTCTATCTTACTAATGGTTTCTGTTGTTATCCATGCTTTGTGCTGATGTTCTCTTTTTTTTTCTTAGTACTTCTTCACATGTCTCGTTCCATATATGTGATCATAATTTATATGTAGTTTTTATGTGATCATAATTTGTATGTAGTTTTTATGTGATCATAATTTATATGTAGTTTTTATGTGATCATAATTTATATGTAGTTTTTATGTGATCATAATTTATATGTAGTTTTTATGTGATCATTGTTTATCTGTAGTTTAAATTTTCTGTTGCTAGTTGGTGTATATACTTTAGCTGTATTTTTTCTAAAGGAATTACTACCCATGAAGTGGAAGAGTCTGGTGCCAAAGCAAAGTTGGAAGCTGTTGTGGAAGAGATCTCCAAGTTTGAGAAACAGGAAACTAATTCCAAGGAGGAACTTGAAAATTTGGACAAGACTGAATGGATAAGTGTTCTAGACTGGGAGCAGAAGTTAGGGGCTGATATTAAATTACAGGTGAATTTATCAGCTCTTTTGTTCTCACTTTATTTATAGAAGAAAACAAAGGTGAAGGTAGTCCCATAGCAAGGTGTTTAGAGAGTTCATCATACTAGGTGGGATGACCAGTTCCCTTCCTTGCTGCCTTTGCCTTCTCTAACTCATGAGCACAGTCAGGTATCCATTTACAGCTGAGTGAACTAGAGAGTGGTGCTACCAGGTTTTTATCTCTGAACCTAGTAACTATACAGTGAAAATAAAGAGCTCTTAGCCAGTCAGACCTTCTTTACACTTTATACAAATTTATTACAAATGCAGCAGACCTGATATAGCAGAAGAGATATTACTCGCAAATACTTATATGCTCCAGAGGATGTTCCGTTCTAATAGCTCGGATACTTTCACAAATTGGCATAGAAGGAAATGAAAAGGTGGATAAAGAAGATAAGAACAGTAAAAATATTAGAAAAACCAAATAAATGTGGGCATGAGTAAAACAGAGATCAAAAACTTAATTAAAAGAATAATAACTGAAGAATGGACAGTAGAGTGGGATGGAAGTCTGAAGGGCAGACAAACATATAAACTGTTCAAGGCTCCAACAAGAACATGTCAGGTATCGAGAGGACTAAAAATACCTAGCAATAAGAAACTTCTTAGACTGCAACTAGGAATGGGCTATTTTAGAATAGAAGAACCTTACTGTGCAGAGTGTCTAGAAAAAAATAATATGGAGCATTTCCTACTAAAATGTAGGAAGTTTGAACAACAGAGAAAACCAATATTAGATTATTTACAGGCATGCAGTTCATGCATAACTGTGGAACAGGTGTTGAGAATAGACAAACCTAGAGAATTGCACAATATAGTTAAACAGTATATAACAAGAACTAAAATTAATATATGAGGACCAATGATGGTGTGAGGATAAGGGGTAGTCTGATGGGGTGCTTGTATGGCTGATGGCAGATGATGGATTTGATGTAATCTCGGACAACCCCCACCCCGGGCTTTCTCACCCCTTTTCACCTTGTTAACAACATGGCAGTTATGAGAGACTTCATTTTAGTTAGTTTGTTTTTGTTTTGTATTTTTATTGGTTTTTTTTTATTTTTATTTGTAATGTTTGGTTGATTCTTGGAAAGGGGAGGTCACACACAAAAACATTCACACAAATGTGGTTTTCATTTGCTCTGTTTGGACTGAGTGGAGGGGGGGAAAAGGTACTATACAAAGGGGTTGACATAAGTCTTGGGCCTGACCATGAAGGAGTCACAGGAGGAAGATGAAACTTGGCACATTTAAAGTTCATCATATATGCACTGAATGTGTGAAGTACGCGTTTGTTTCTTCAATGGGTTTTCCTGCTATGGTGCATGGCGCAATGTACCCTATTGACCGGATCTGCTGATCCAAAGATTTGACAAAACGATGGAAAAGAAGGAGGCCAGAGCTGTGATAAAATTTCTGATGTTTCAGGGAAAAACACCTACAGAAATACACAGGGAGATGGAACCAGTGTTTCGTGATTCTTGTCCTTCCTTGACCAGGATCAAAAAATGACACTTGTGGAGATAGCTAGTAGAGTAAAACTAAATGAAAGAACAGTTTATAGAATTTTACACAACAGACTGAACATGAGAAAAGTGTGTGCACGCTGGGTTCCGCGACTGCTGACACGTGAACAGAAGCAAACGAGGGTAAATTGATGTCAACAGTTGCTCAAAAAGTGTCGGTCAAACAACTTTTTGGAGATCATGGTGACAGTAGATGAGACTTGGGTACACCATTATAACCCGGAATCCAAAATTGCCAGCATGCAATGGAAAACCCCGGGCTCCCCAACACCTGTCAAGCCGAGAGTGCAGAAATCTGCAGGAAAAGTTATGCTGACTGTTTTTTTGGGACGCCAAAGGTGTCCTGTTGAAAGATTATCTGCCTCGTGGCAACACAGTTACTTACTTACTTAGTCGTTCCCCTTCTACCGGGCAACACAGTTAATGGACAGTACTATGCAGATCTTCTCACCAAACTAAGAAAGGTTGAGACCAGGAAACGAGGGATAACGCGCACTCAAAATCTTCCTTTGCTTCAAGACAACGCGCCCTCTTACAAAGCACGGCTTGTGCAGCTAGCAGCCAACGATTTGAATATTGAAATTCTTCCACACCCACCATATTCTCCAGATTTGGCTCCATCAGACTGTTTTCTATTCCCAAATCTTAAAAAACAGCTAAAAAGAAATCATTTTGACAGTGATGAAGAAGTTATACTGGCATGTGATGACTGGTTTAGTTTGAAAAATAGGGTGTTTTACTCTCAAGGTCTTTTCAAGGTCAAGCAAAGATGGCAGAAGTGTGTCAATTTAGACAGTGGCTATATTGAAAAGGAATAAACACTATACAAAATTTCAGCTCTCTGTGATATGTCCTTCATGGTCAGGCCCAAGACTTATGTCAAGCCCCTTGTATTTGGGTATTGGAAATCTGACTTTTATTTTCTTGAAATAGTACACCATATGTCCTAATTATAACCCATCAAGGGTTGAACTGGATACTTTATAAAAATAAAAGTTTTTGCCTGATAAAATTTATTGTACTATAATTCCCGTAAAACGTCCTTCTAAATATAGATGGTGTGGATAATGTATCCCATGATTATCCTTTCCTTTTTTTGCTTCTTTTGAAGCATGGAAGCATGCAGCCACCATAATCCTATATGATCAGTACTTAATTCCCCTATTTCTTTCTAATTTTGTCTAAAATATATGGTGGGAAATTATTATTTCAATGTTCATTCCAAACAGGTATTGGTATGGTGGGGTAGTTGGATCATAATTTGGGCAGTGAATAATAAATATAAGGTAAAGGTGGTCCCATTGCAGATACTGTCGTAGTGGAGTAAAGTGTAAGAGACTTGACTTTACTTAATGTTACATTTGACACCTGATGTGCAGTTAAATCAGAGAAAGCTATTCTTATGTCATCTTCCTAGTGTCAAACCAAGTGATAACTGTGTGACATCTAACTTTCTAGATAACAAGTTTGAAAGAGAGAATGAAATGGGTGGAGTTTCAACTCAGGCAGCTAAAAGACGAAGAAGATAAGAAATTTATAGAACTCAAGCCAGAGGAAGAAAGGACTGCTCTGGAGAAGAAAGAAAGCATGGAGGTTAGTTCTGGTATACGTGGCTGTTGTTTGTTAGATTTTTAAGTAGCACCAAAGAATGTAAAATATTATTTATTTTTTATATTTTACAAAAGCCTCATGTATCTCCCATCGATTTCTAAGGAATGCAAAGAAAGAATAAGGCTCTTTGAGGCATATTGAAAAAGGGGACAAATGTGAGGTTGTGCATGGTGCTGGCAACCACAGCATGTAAAACAAGTTGCTAGAGAAACCACTGCTGGATGAGCATATGCTTCAATGGAGGTTTCTTGCAAATAGGCCAGCTACAGTGGCGGATTTATGCTCCATAAGGAGCAAACACTCGGATGAATGAAAAAAATTCCTAACATGTGGAAAGCTATTACCAACCATTTACAGCATTTTAACAACCATTTACAGCATTTTAACAACCATTTACAGCATTTTAACAACCATTTACAGTATTTTAACAAACATTTTCAGTACAGTAATTGACTTAGTTATAGAAGGTTAGGGATGTTTTTTGTTTTTTTCTTTTCCGTACACCCGCTATTACTCTAGGCAAAATCTCAGGTTAATGTCTAACATGAGACTGATTTTACGTGAGTATCCATTTTTTCTTGCACAGACAGGTGTCCCTCGCCATTCAGGCACATACTCGCCGATTTCGGAGGTACCCATTAGAGCTGGGTCGGCTCAGAAGCGGCCAGTCCCTGGTCGACGACACTCCTTCAAATGTACTCGAGCCAGGGCTCGAGTTAATCCAGTCCAAATCCCGGTCGACGAAAAATCTTCAAATGTATTCCAAAAGACCTAATGCAAGTTTATTTTCACTCTAGTTTTTTACTTACAGGTTGCCTATCAAATGTACAACAGTACATTATTATTCAGAATTCAAAAATACATAAATATGGTCAGTAAACGAATTAGTACACTCAGTAAACACTGTCTACTGCATGCCATTTTTACGGTGCTGTGTGCCTTACTTTTACTCCTGTCAGCAAACAGCAATGACAGGACAATGTTTTAGTTCAAAATTCTGTGATAAATGCACAGCACAGGCCCAGTTTTTTTTTTTTCTTAAACAAAAAGTATTTCATCTTTCAAAGGTGAGAGTTTAACTCTTAGTATACATGCTCAAAAACCACGTTTTTACGAGCTGATTTCAGAGAGTACATTTTTAGACATTATGATAACATAAAGTGTTATATATTAAAATGTAGAAAAATGAAACATCTATGACATGCACTTAACTTAATTGTTAAGTGGTGTTAAACATGCATGTAACATATACAGTAATGAGTGCAGAAAAAATTTTAAAATTGAAAAAAAATTGAGAAACAAATTGTACTTATCAATATGTATAATTAATTCTGGTAAACTTCTACCCCTAAACCTACTTTCATTTTAAAGTACATTCATTTTCACATAATGTAGGAAAGTTGCAGTTGTTTCTGAGCACAAATAAAGTTTTTATCACAATTTGAATTTTTTTAGTAATTTTAGATAAAGCGCACAAATATTTTAAGCCTTTATTTACAGACATGACTACCATTACTGATTTTGCATTAAATTTTTTATTTATAATGATAACATGAAGTGTTATATATCTAAATATAGAGAAATGAAACCCCTTTGACATGCACCTAACTGAACTATTCAGTGGTTTTAAACATGCATGCAACATATGCAGTAATGAATGCAGAAAAATTTAAAAAGATAAAAAATTGAAAAACAAACTATACTTATCAATATGTATAATTAATTCTGGTAAACTTCTACCTATAAACCTACTTTCATTTTAAAGTACATCCATTTTCACATAATGTAGGAAAGTTGGAGTTGTTTCTGAGCACAAATAAAGTTTTTATCACAATTTGAATTTTTTTGGTATATTTAGATAAAGCGCACAAATATTTTAACCTTTATTTACAGATATGACTACCTTTACTGATTTTGCATTAAGTAATTTATTTATAATGATAACATATAGTTTTATATATCTAAATATAGAGAAATGAAACCCCTTTGATATGCATCTAACTTAATTGTTAAGTGGTGTTAAACATGCATGCAACATATACAGTAATGAGTGCAGAACAATTTAAAAATATAAAAAAATTGGGAAAAAGTTGTACTTACCCACAAAAATAATCCAATTTGGAAGCCTGGAACTCCTAGAACTACTTTCATCCAATTATATGGAACACAGACAAGTTTCACTTGTTTTGAATAATAAATAAAAATGTTGTTTCCTTTTGAAATGTTCAGATCACATATTGAAAAATCATGACGAAAATAAACTATGTACACAACTTTATACACAACTGATATTTACATTTACCACAAACTATTTCCTTTCATAATAAGTAGCAAAACAGTTATTTGGATGTAGATGGGGATTATTTGTGCATCCTTCACAATAAAAGGATGTCCTGACCCTTACTTGAGAGGTGCTGCAAACGACACAGTTGCAATGAAATTTGGATTTTTTAATTAAATGTTTTGTTCCTCCTAGTCTGTTGACTGGATTGTTCACTTGATTGCCATGTCCAATCCTGGGAGGAATTTGCTGGAAATCCACAGCAGCAACAAGAGAGAACTCACTGACAAGTTGCCGTTTAAATTGAAGAAGGCTCTGTTTTTTGGCATTTGTTGTTCTTGACAGTGCAAATAATTTATACGCATTGAGCTGAGCTATTTCAGAAATCCAGAAGAAAATTTTTTCCACCACGTTCTTGTTCTTCTGCTAAATATGCCATATGTTACAATGCTTTGGTCCACTCTGTCACATCCATTCATGCGTTGATTGTAATAATCAATCATCAGTGGTTTATTTTTTGTTTCACCAAAGCGATTGGTGATGTCCTTGCTTTCCACTGTTGCGCAGCTTGAAACAAGAATGCATGGTTTTTTTTTGCTTTTTTGTCCCTAAACATTACACATAAAATCTTTTTTCTTGCTCCATATACCATTTCATTTCCATATGCATTAGCTGTGTAGTTTTCAGCTCTTTTGGGAAGTTCTTTCGATTAACGTTGACAGTCCCAGTGAAATAATGACTCCTGTTATTCAGCAACGGCACACTTGTGTAATATCGATCAGCATAGATGTGATGACCTTTTCCACATGGTTGTAGCAAAGTGTCAAAAACTTTGATGGCTAGCTGGCTATTTACATCAGTATCTGGACTGTAAGAAGAATTGGCCCCTAAGTATATCAACAAATTTACTACATACCCTGTGCTACTGTCGCAAAGACCGAATGTCTTCACATGATATTTTTTGGGTTTAGAGGCATTGAACATTTTGTGAGCCCATCTGCCTTTCCACCCAATTACCATTTCATCCAAAGACAGCTCCTTGTAAGGGTAAAATGCTTCCTGGAATCTAGATAACATTTTCTGTAGAAATGGTTCGATCTTTGCTTTACCTTGTGCGTCTACATCACTCACATGAAACATCGTGTTATATAACATCTGAAACCTATCCCGTGTAAACATCTGTCTGTACCAGGTAGTTTGCATAAAGCCTTCATTAGACCAATAATCACTAATGGCTGGTTTTTTCACAATCCCCATTGCTATTATCACAGCAAAAAACTTGCACAGTTCTGGAGATGTAACTGGATACCAGTTTTGATAGACAGATCTTTTTGTCGCCGTTTCTGAATTTGACTGACAGAGTCGATCAGCACATTCATTTATAGAAACAGTAAGCTCATCTATAATCTCATTAGTTAAAAGAGCTTTGAGAAAATAAAATGCAGAAGAATCATCAGGTATAATATTTGGATTCACACCTGTAATCCTAGCATGAGGCGGTACAAAGTGGAAAGCATTTTGTGTTGAGCCAGCATCAACTTCATTCCACCTAATTTCCTCATTCATTGTACTTGTATTACCATCAGTACTTGTGGGTTCTGCTTCTCTATGGGGTGATCTAGATGTAGGCCTATCTTCTCTTAATCTTTTCTTTATGGGAGCTTTACCTTTTCCTTGTTGTCTTTTCACTGGCCTGGCATTTCTAGTACTAGTACTACTGACAGAACCAGCTAGGGGAAACGCCACCTTCTCATCTGATTCAGTGTTTTTATTACATATATCTTCGCTGGGCAAAATATATTCTATGTATATTTATGTCAGAGAATTGATGTTTGATGGTGTCGCAAGAGGGTTGATGTTATCGAAAGTATAAGATATCCTGGGCAAAAAGTTGTATCAGATGATACCAGGGTAGTGCCAGATAAGAGACTGGTCTTATGAGAACTACCCCCTTTTCTGAAAAGAATAAGGGTGTATCGACATCAAAGGTAGGATCAAGCTGTATAAGTTTCTAGGTCTGATAATAATACATGTTCCTAGATCTCTATGGGCTCCCTCTCAAGATCCTCCTATGATTATTTTATTATTATAATTGTTGTTGTTGACTCTGCTAGGGGCATTAACTAAATTATTTACCAACAAGAACTTGAACTCAATTTAATTAATTAAGTAAGTCTGCTGGTAAATATTTACAATTTATTTATACAGTTTCTCTTTTCTGTTTGAAAAGCTTGAAATGAAATCAAATTTAATTACAACATTAAATCAATAAAGCATTGGAAAATAATTTTTAAAAAGTCTCAAAAGACATTAAACTTCTTGAAGGTTATCACTTTAGTTAATTATCTCTGCTGGAAGAACATTTATATAATACTAACAAGTTTATTTCTCTGTCACTTGAATGTGAAACTATTACTGGATAAATCTATGCCCACATTTGTCATCATAGTTAATTTTGTCTATCATTGTGGTGGGATTTGGACACTCTACAAGTTGTCTTGGTTTCTGACTCATCTTTTGTAATGAATCTGGTTCCACTTTTCTCCTGGCAGGAATGTTATTTGAGACCTCCAAGCAGTAGACACTTTGGTAACTGGCCTTCTGAACTTCAAAGGCGCTTGCACCAGTAGTGTCCTCATTAGTGGCTGACTCTTATGAGCAGTTTAGTTTACAGGATAGAACCTGAAACAAAATAAATGTAACCCCTATATGGTCCATACTATCCCATGATCACAAAAGTTGGGGATGATAGACAGTATCAGACAGTGTGCTAGCAGATGCACAGGACAATTTATACCAGTAATACCCACTTCCAGTTCACCGTGACTACACTTTCCCTCTAAATCCTTTGTTAGAGCCATTTGTCCATGATCCGCCTCCATACAATGATTTGGTCTAGTATAAAATACTAAGTAATAACTTAAACAATCCAGTAAAACAATCGCTTTCATCCTTCCTTACGTTCCTGGTGAGTGTGCCATTCCATCAAGAAATAATTCTTTAAATGCTTTTCTAAACCTACAGACACACTTTTGCCATCATTCTCCATTATTTTAAACATTTCACAAGGCTGGCTTTTGCCTCCAGAATTATACACATGCCTGTAAGTCCGCCAGCAACACACCGTAGTTTTCTAACACATGCTACACACTTCCTAACGCACAAATGAATTAATTATTTAAACTATATATATACATACACACATTCTTTCTTACCCTCAGGCACATACAGTCAAGCTGTTAATGGTTATACTGGTCTGCTCTCAGATACAGAAGGCAAGGCACTATGCACTAACACTTTTTGCGCTCTCTGTAATTTTCAAAAGATGACTGGCCTGATTTCGTTAGAACACACGTTATTTATAGTGCGAGGTCGGGCATCTGAGGGGTTTCCCTGCTCACCATTATTTGTATCCAAAATATTTGTAAAATCTGTCTAGGTGTGCAATTCTATGTGTACTCTAAACAGCAAAATTATGGACTAACCTGAGGCCTCGATGCATTTAACCAAAGATTTCTCCCATACTATACTTCTGGTCGTGAAAGTCTCTGCACAGACGTGTAGAGCAACATTCCTGTTGTAGAATTAGTGACCTCTTCCAGGTGGTACTTCTTTCCTATGTCTGCAATTAAATGGCATCCTCCACTCGTCTGCACATAATAGACTGGCCATTTTGACTGTCCAAGGCTGTAGTAAACACGGCATAACGGTATCTTCTGACTGGTCCGTGTATCAAGCAGTTATCATAAAGTATGGTGCACGTTTTCATCAGAGTTACACAGAAGGACGTGTTGTGAAAACAGAACACTTCACGACAGATGGCAGAGACATTGAGTTGTAGGTGTTTTCTTATTCACTGCACTTTTTAAAAAATTATTTGAAAGATAATACGTTTTTTTGTAGTCAGGTTGGTCATGTCTGCACTGTAAAGAATATAAAACAAGTTTATATCATGCATATTATGACCTACAATTCTTCAGAATATTTTTAAGCAATTTAACAATCGTTATATATTTACAATTACTGGTAGATATTTCCTTATAAATGATTTGTTTGCTGCTTGTTTTAAAACATCGATTATGAAAAAAAACTAGCATCCACTTTGGCGCATAGGTAAAGTATAACAACTGGCTGGCACAGAAGTAGTTCATTGGTAATTCTTGATCTGAATGCTTATTTCAGGAAGATTAAAATTTATTGTCTGTTTTTATAATTTCCTGACACAGCTACGCAAAAAAATTGTCTTAGAGATAAAGCAACTTGAAGACCAACTGGCAAGTCTGAATAATGTAATTGAGGCAAATAACCGGAATCTGACAGATGTGGACAGAGAGATTCTTATGGTAGACATGGATTTGAGTCAGAAGGTACATACGCCTGTGAAGTTTTCTTTATTTCTTCTGGTAGTGCCATGAAGTATCATAAACAGATTTAACTTTTTCTTTCACTTTAAACACACTTGAGTGGCCTTATTTGCTGGTAGCCATATTGTACTATTTAAATGTACCTGCCATTGCATCAGTCCTTATTCTCTATATTCTGTTTTACAGATGCTTTCAGTTCTGGAGTTGTATACCAACAAGGCCACCCAATCAGACACCATTCTCATTATATGATCAAATAACATAATCCATGAATCCTCACATTATCTCATATTTTGTCCCAAAGGTTGCTCTGATCTTTTAATAATTTGTCCGCTTTCCTGGAATGTTATCAGCTGATTTGCACATTTTCTTGCATGCCTTTTCCTTCATTAACCCCACCCCCACATTTGCAAATATGCTGTGCAGTATTAACATAAATGTTGTCTATGGCTGAGATTCAAAGATGTGTGCAAGAGAGACATGAGGGCACTGAACATAAATCCAGCAACCTGGCAGGATGAAGCTGCTGATCGCACCAAGTGGTGATGCCATCTGTGGCACCACTGTCGTAAATTTTACTGAGATAGGTCTTAGAACTATTTGCACAAGTGTGGAAAACGGGGACAACACCATCAGAGTGGAACAAAGGAATAATTGTCAAATTTCCCAAGAAGGGAGATCTTGTAGACTGCAATAATTGGAGAGGAATCACTCTTCTCTCAGTTCCCAGCAAAATACTAGGCAGGATAATTATACAGAGAATTTCAAAAGCAGTAGACCACAAACTGAGGAAAGAACAAGCAGGATTTAGAAAGAACAGATGTGTAGATCATATATTCACTCTCAGGAACATTATAGAGCAGTGCTCAGAATGGCAAAGACAGCTGTACATTAACTTCATTGATTTTGAAAAGGCTTTTGACAGCATACATAGGGACAGTTTATGGAAAATACTGAGGGCTTATGGAATTCCAAGCTGCATAGTGTCAATCATAAAAAGCCTCTATGCCAACTTTACGTGTAGTGTTGGACAGAGCAACCTAACCTTTGAGGTGAAGACAGGAGTATGACAGGGATGCCCCTTATCAACCACTCTATTTTTAACAGTCATAGACTGGGTGATGCGCCAGACAACAGAGGGCAGTCCAAGAGGAATAAGATGGACTACATTTTCTACATTGGAAGATCTGGAATATGCAGATTACATTGCACTACTAGCACATTCACATCAACACATCCAGGAAAAAACGGATAGACTTAATAAGTTTAGCCAGCAGGTGGGCTTGAACATCAATTTAAAGAAGTCTGAGGTCATGACGCTCAATGTGAGCAACCCTGAGCCCATATCAGTAAGGAATCAGCAACTGGTACAGACAGACACCTTCACATACCTAGGATGCATAGTAACACCAGACGGCGGGGCAGGCAAAGACATCAACATCAGAATGAATAAGGCAAGAACAGCCTTTTTTAGCCTAAACAACATCTGGAAGTCCTCTCAATACAGCACAAGCACAAAATTAAGATTATATCAGAGCTGTGTGCTTTCTGTGCTTCTATATGGTGCGGAATGCTGGAGAGTTACAGAGAAGGAAATGTCGAAATTGTCCTCTTTTCACACAACATGCCTAAGAAAAATTCACAGAATCTTTTGGCCGAATACCATCACCAACCAAGATCTGCTTACTTGGAGCAAGCAAGAGGACATGCACACCATCATAGCTGGCAGACGCTGGAGCTGGGTTGGCCATTTCCTCAGAAGAGACCCCGATGCCATCACAAGAACAGCTATGCTTTGGACCCCTGAAGGAAAACGAAAGAGAGGCCAACCAAAAACAACCTGGCAGAGGACTGTGGAGGCTGAGATGCAAAGAATGAACCAGAGCTGGGGCACTGTACGAAGGATGGCCACCGACCGAGCAAAGTGGAATCAATTTGTTGTTGCCCTACAAGACGCCACTAGGCGTGATGGCCACTGACTGCTTTGATGGTCGGCGGCTAAGGATCAAAGAAGAAGAAGAGGTCTTAGAAATAGTGGTCCCGTCCGAGTGGAGGATGATAGTGAAAACTCTGTGATAGTAAGGGGTAAGAAATAGATAGTTGATTCACAAGGGTGCTGGGGTAAGTGGAAGGACAGTCTCTGAATCGTGTAATTTCTCCAGTTCAGCCTATCTTATGACATTTATTTACCTGCAGACTCCTTACTCTCCTGGCTAAACAATTTTTGCCAGTTACCCTACACTCATGTACACACACCAATTTGGTGATACAAACGCACAGACGTGAACACAAACTACGTATAACAGATATGGAGTAATGGGTTGACCGACACAGTAATTAAAGGTTTATGGAGTTTATTATCATTAAACCAAAATCACAACATCAATCATGTTACATTAAAAAAAATCATAGTTACAGACAAGGGGTGGGTGGGGGGGGGGTGGGGGGAGGAAAATAGTATCTCAATAGACCCTCCCCTCTGGTATAGGATAAACCCAATCCAAAGACAATTTCTATCAGAGAGATAATTAACCCAAAGAGAGATCAATTTTTTTTAACTGATGGGGTATACAATAATCAGTATGGGGTATAGGAACAGATTCCTATTATTCTCAATGTTATCCCTTGACTAAGCAGATTAAGGGAGGGGGAAAAGAAAATTAAACAACCCCACAGAGAGAGGAAAAAAACAAGTAATCAAGTATGCTGATGTTTACCAAGAAAAAAGATAATTTAAGGTTATCTAATTTTTTCATTCATTCAATACACACTCACAGTGGCCACACCATTCACACTTACCGATAGATGAAGCCGGCATTCCATGAAATAACAAAAAACATCTAGCAAGTACTCAAAATACTCTTTTTCTTCCTTTTTCAGCCCCAGACTAGCGGGTTTTGCGTTCAGCTATTTTTCCATAGTCGCTGAAATCGAAGCCTTAGTGTCTTTTGGTTTTTTTCTTCTACTGGATGGTGTAAGAACCAAAGTCAGTAAGACGCTATGAAATGCTAGGACGCAAAGGTATTGTCCAGCCTATATGTAAAAAATAGAAAACATGTTAATAAAAAAAATACAAATCAAATTCTGACGCGTGTTAATTTTTCAGGTAAGACTATTTTAAACACTCCGGTATTTAATTATATATATATTTTTTTAAACTCCCCGCGAGTGTCTAGTCGTTAGAAAATACACATGTATATATAGAACTAAACTGCATTAATCAATTATCAATCGCGTAGCGGCTTATAAATTATTTTAAGCATCTCTCACTGGGGAACAAACGGGTAATTAAATTTACGTTATATCTGGATAATTTTTCTATATGTTTATTTAATATGTTTTCAATACACATAGAAATCCCAGTGAAATAAAATGAAACTTTAAATGATTAAATCACTTAGATGCTAATATCTATATTTTTACCGCAAAACACAAGAAACTTAGAATTATTTCTCCACAAATTTCTGTAGGAAGTCTGATAAATTTTGACTCTGAAACTATGTGCTAGACCATTCCAGAAATCTTGATTTAGCAAACTGACCACTGAGTTAAATGCTCCCGACTATATATTTAAAATGGCTATTCTTTCATCTCCTGCACGGAGTTTAACACCTCGTTCAATTTTGGGAAGTTTGCTGGTTCATTCCGCTAATCAAAGTCCATTATTACATCTTTTCCCCGCCTGATTGTTGCTTCGCTGGCATTGGGCTCCTTTAATGTCCGTGTTCGAGAGTAACTTTCGTCCCTGTGAGCGCGATCAAAGGAGTTGCGGTCGGTGGGTGGTCCACGCCCCTTTATATGCAATAAACAAACCGTTGTCTCTCTAGAACTACAAAACCTCTTATGCCCCGCCCTTCCTGTGTTTCAGTTGATGTGCTGACGTAATCCTCACAGCAGGTAACCCCTTTTAAAAGGAAAGACAGTTTATGAATCTACATATCTGAGTTCTTAGTGCATGAAACCAAAGACAGGAGGCATGGCTAGACTAAGAATCGGACCTGGCAATAGAGACACTTGGCTTCCACGTGTTTGACTGCGCATACTTAATTAGCCAGCGAGGGAAATCCAACGTGTTGATCTTGCTTGAGTCCAAATAGTGAGGGCCCCCCCCCAATGATATTAAAGAGAAACAATAAGGGTTGCCCATTTTTATCTGTCACAACCACCTCAGTTTGGGCGAAAAGAAACTCACAGAAGCAGAAAAGAGTAGAAAACATCAAAAGGAACACCAGGAAAATAAGCAGCTGAGGGCTGTCATCTCAGGGGCGCATTCCCATAGTCAGTTATGACTGAAGGGGCTTTTATTGCCTATGTCAGCTCTTTGTGTTTTGCCTTATATATATACTGTTCAAAAAAAGAAACGCATAGCTACTGAAGGCACACACATAGCCATAATTTTGACATTCAATAACTTTTTTAATTTAATGAGTTAATTGTTCAAATTGCACACAAGAATACCTTAGGGTTCAACCAATCAATTGACAGTTGTTTTGTATCTGGGTCACGATAGTTTTTTGGCATACGGGCTTTCCTGTTAGTATGGTGTGTGGCCTCCTCTTGCATTGATCAGCGACTGGCATCTCCTGGGCATGGATGCAATCAGACGTCTGATGTGGGCCTGTAGGATGGCTGCCCACTCTTCCTGGAGTGCCTGGAACAGATCACAACGATTGGCTGGAGCAACGTCTCGGCGACAAACACGTCTATGCAACTCATCCCACAGGTGCTCAATCAGACTCATGTCTGGAGACAGGGATGACCAGGGAAGGGTGAGAATGTTGTTGGCAGTCAGGAACTGTGTGGTCAACCGTGCACAATGGGGTCTGGCATTGTCCTGTTGAAACACAGACCTTTGGGCAGCCAAAAGTGGAAGGACATGGGGTCGAAGAATTTCATTGACGTATCGTTGTGCATTCAAGCCTCCTTCAATGTGCACCAATTGACTCCTTTCATTGTAACTGATCATTCCCCACACCATTGCACCTCCACCACCGTGCGGCGGAGCTTCATCAATGCAATTTTGGGCAAAACGCAATTTCGCCTACGGTAGACCCTATGCCGTCTATCATGACGCTGCAACAAAAAGAAAGATTCGTCACTAAACCAGACACGTCTCCATTGATTGTCAGCTGCCAATGGACGATGCTGGTTGGCCCAAAGAAGTCGATTTTGGCGATGGTGGCGCGTAAGGACAGGTCCTCAGTGAGGTCGTTGTGCCCAAAGTCCAGCATCATGCAGTCTATTCCGGACAGTTTGATCAGACACATGACGTCCTGCAGGCAATGACTGGGCAGTTGAGGAAGCTGTTGTAAACCTGTCTCTGAGGTGACGAAGCTGAATAAAGCGATCCTCCGCTGCTGTTGTCACTCTCGGTCATCCACTGCGATGCTGGTCTTCAACTGGGCCAGTGGCTTGGAACCGGTGCCAAAGTCAACTGATGGTACTCTGATGCACGTTTAGATGCCTGGCAACCTGACTTTGACTTTCGCCTAAATGCAGTTGGCCAATAGCAATGTTCCTTAAATTTATCGATAGCGACGCCATAAATGTCTGCTTGAACATGAACTGAATTTTTTGTGTGTAGCGTTATTCTTTTATAGGGTTTCAGTTGCGTAGTCAGTGAATCACAACGGGCTGATCACCCGTTTGCCAGTCACTTCGATTACGGAAACAACAGCAAATGGGTTGATTTGCCGTTGCCCTAAAGACGCCACTAGGCGTGATGGGAAACAATGGCAGGGAAAACCTATCTGCTGTTGCCCTAAGACGCCACTAGGCATAATGGCCACTGACTGCTTTGACGGTCGGTGGCAAAGGACGGAAGAAGAAGTCAGTGAATAGTGTTCACCCCAAATTTTGTTGCTTTCACGTGCGCACAACATGAGCTGTGGTCAAAAATTGCGTCATAAACACTATTGACCACTGTGTTGTAACGACTACAAAAACAAACGCAATTCAGGCCAACACGTGCATTTGACACTGTAAAGAACATTTGAGGCTGGTTTTTATATACCCTAGTACCAAATTTTACTTACAAACTCATAAAAACGTGCCTTCGGATAGCTATGCGTTTCTTTTTTTGAACAGTATATATATATATATATTTTGGTTGAAGATGACAACCTAATGTTTGTAATTTTTTTGTTTTTGTGAATCAGTTATGGTAAACGTCAACTGAAGTATTATTTTTAACTCTTCTTGTTCTAGTTTGTTGTTGCCAGTAGTGATATTTCTGTCCATGAAAAAGGCTACTAAAATGAGGCTGGCAACCTCATCAGTTAAAACAACTTGCTAAAGAACCTCTGCTGCAAGAGTATATGAATGCTTGGGGCAGGTTTTTTTGCAAAGGGAACCAGCTGATGTGGTGGCTCCATGCTCCAGGAGGAGCAGAAAGAAAAATGACTGCTTTAAATGAAAATGTCCTGGTCATAAAACAAGAACAACTCTTACATGACTTATGACTGTGGGTTTTCCCATTTAGTTATTTTGTAAATGTTATCATCATCATCATTACCGTTCTGCTCCCTGTGAAGCAGAGGCCTTCAACAAACACATGCCAAACCTTTCTGTGCTGTGCCATCCTTTCATGGTCTTTCCATCCCTTCTTTATTCCTTTCATGTGTCTCTAGTTTTCTTCTCTATGTGTTTTCTGGTCTCCCTCTATTGTCTCATTCTCTTATGATAATAGAACAGGACTGCCTTCTAATGCTGTCAACTGGCTTTCTCAGTGTGTTTTCTATCCAGTGTTGTCATCTTCTCCTCACATTTTGTTTCATGACTGTGTAAATCTAGATGACAATTAATATATGGGAATAAAAGACATCCAAGTTTTGTTGTAAATTTATGATAAGCCTTTTTAGACCTTTTGTTGACTTTAATTTCTCTCTTTACGTAACAGGAGGTAAAAGTGAAAAGTATTGAGAAAGACTTACTGAATTATGAGGTCAAAAAAACCTCCCACACTTCAGCACATTCCATTTTGCCAGTCATACCACTATCAAACACAGTTTTTCCAATTTCAGAAAGTGGGTCGGGTAAGTAACTGTTGGACACATCCAAATGTTTTTAGCTGTCTATAGCAGCTGTATACAGGAGTTTGTTATCTGGATATCCAGCAGATATGAACATTTAACCAAATTTGAGGACATGCCATAGCTGCACACATTTTCAGAATTTGTTTTATCCTAATTGATTAAGGTTGCCTTAATTTGATTGAGGCTATTTTCATGAGACTATTTTCATGATTTACATTGTTATGGGTAAGATAGTCCTACAGCAGATACAGCCATAAGGGAGTGAAGTGTTAGAGATTTCACGGTACTAGGTCTAGTCTTATAACATGAGGTAACCAGTTCCCTTCCTCGCTGTCTTTACCCGTCCTAAATCTAGAGTAGAATCAGATGCCAGTTTGCAGCTGGGTAGACTATTACGTGACGCTACCATGTATCAATCCTGGAACCCAGTAACTTTGCCTGAAGAGGCAAGCGCGCTATCCACTTAGCCAGTCGGATGCTCGATTTACATTATATTGGTTAATATTTTGGTTTTATAAAGTAAAATGATGAAAAATGGTATAGATGTGACTTTTTGAAATGAAAAAAACACCAGAAATATGGGACACTATGGCTCAACCCTTAGTCAGGCACAGTCACAAACAGAAAACAAGATGAGAAATGTGGAAAAGCTGTGAGAAAATAATAATGGACGCTGCAGACACTTGGGGAAAAAAGTTAATTAATTAATTAAAATAGTGAACAAGAAATATAAATGCAAATGAACTAACCACAGTAACTCAGCAAATATCAAATAAACTGAAAGAAAAGTATAAACTAATGAAAATGTTACCTCCAGGGATGAAACACTGACACTAGAAAGATTTCCAAGACTTTTCCGAGGCACTTTTCTCTCATTTGATATCATTTGCTGTGTTACTGTAGTTAGTCTCTTGACATTGATATTTCTTTCATGTTGAGTAATTTTATTATTTAATTTATAATTGTTATTTTTCAATATCATTTGTCATATTCTCTAAGCCTTGAACGGATGTCCTAAAATATTTGGTGTTTCTGGTGTGCTGTTCATTTGTAAAACTTATTCTTGTAACTTTTTTTTTTTCCCTTTCTGATATCCGTTTTACAGCAGCTCCCTTCATTATTTGTTTTACAATGTGGATTAAACTCCTAAGAATGTCTCATTAGAACAGAACTTTTAAATATTTGAACACAGCATTTGGTATAGTCTATGCCGAGGATTTCAATAATATTCTGTTTAATAATTGTCCAGTACAGTTGCTGTGGGTCTCAGAGAGACTCAGGTATATCATAAAAGGTGACTAATATGAGGTTGTGCATTACGTTGGCAACTTTTATGACGTAAAGCAAATTGTTACATATACCATTGCTGCAACAGTTAGTGCTTTGGTATAGGCTTCTTCAAGGGGCCTTAAATGCTGTAATGGCTTTATGATCCATAAGGAACAAAAAAAGTAATTGATAGCGTTGATGATCTTTAATAATTAGCCATTTCTGTGTTTAAACACATTGTTAAGGTTTCTTTCATTTCTCTTCTTGAAGTGATTCTGAAGATTCTAGAAGGTCAACGTTCTGCACATTCATCACCAGCTTCGCCTGCAATAGATGAAACTGACAACCTGGGTGGTGTAAAATCAGCCCAACACTTGTACGTGCCCACCATGACAGTCAAGAATCTCAGCGGAGTTTGGGTTTAGCATCAGTTCCTGAGATCTGAAGTTGGTGGACTACAGACAAAGTGTTTTCCAAGTGGGTGAAAAGTTGTGAAATAACACCTCTGAATAAATGTATGCAGCATAAAGGAAGATTGTGAAAAAAACTTGAATAACTAGAAAAGACAATTCTGCAGCATTAATGTGTGAACTTTACTTCTTTTTTGTTTGGCTCCCTTTTGCTGTAACAGCTCATGAGCAGTTCATGGTTTTCATTCTTGATCCTTCCATGTTGCATTGCTTCCATGTTGCATTGACTGCTGTGAGCCTGTGTTGTCAGATTTCTGTAATAGTGTCTATCCTTCTACCTCTTGGTCTTCCTCATAATCTTCTTCTTCTTCCTCGTTCATCCTGAAAAGGACGTTGGTTGCGTTGTGTCCGTTTACAGCAACGCTGCAATATCTGCACCTTTCAGCCGACACATCCGACTTCAGCACAGCATTTTTTGGGACCGGGTTTGCCTTCCCACTTCAATCCCTACTCTCTCAGCCAGACTGCAGTGATGCAGCCTGTTTCCAGGACCACCATTCGGAGGTGGACTAGGGTCTTGGTCAGCTCTGGTTCACTGACCCTGACGCAAGCAGTCAAGCTACGGGTCGCTGACTGCAGTCTCTATTGCTGCATCTTTGGGTCCCTTCCTCATAATCTAAAACCATATCTTCTACTGTCGTAGGCATGTAGTGGTTACTGATTGGGCTCCATTCTCATGGGATGGTCAAATCACTTTATTTTCTCTTTGTGTATGTGTGTCCTCGAGAAGACACTCCAGCTTCACCATGTGAATGCAGCTGATGGGTTATCTCTTCAAGGGTACATCATCCCCATAGTTAGTTATGGCTGGAGGAGGTTACCATGTTCTTGATGCAGGATATAGTTCCTACAGTTTTTTTCTGGTGTCTCTCGTTTCTCATTCTGTCTCTGCTGGTAACATTAATAGCTTTTCTCAAGCATTTTACCTCATATGATACTTGATACTTTCCTCTCGTGCTCCAGATGAGAAGAAGATGATGGCATTGGATAGGACTCACATTGAGGAACCTGTTAATAGCATTACAAGGCAGTCCACATTCTGGAATCATGAGGGAAAGAGGCACAGGCAGACTAAAAAACACATGGAGAAGAGAACTGGATACAGAGGTGAAAATGATGAGGAAAACATGGAAAGAACTTGAGCTGATGGCGCATGACAGGACTTGGCATGTGTTTGTTGTAGGCCTGTTCTCCTTGGGGACCTAAAGGATATTGATGTGCTCTGGTCAGGGACCATGTTTGACACTGATAGCAAAGAGCTGATAGCAAAGAGCTGATAAGAAAATAATTTGCATCAACTGTCATTTAGCTTCCAAACTTATATCTGGATGCTTGAATAGTGGTGACCTTTAGTAAATCACTTTGTTTAACATGACTAAAACTTGATGGCAATGAACAATTGTTCACATAGAGTGCAAACATTCCAGGAGCCAATCCTGGAGATTTTCCTAGACGAAACAAGGTTAGTCGGCAACCCTGACTCCTTTCGGCTTTCTCGGGGTTGCTTCATGTGCCTCCTTTCCAGAGGACCTTCTTCTGTCTTGGGTGGCTGAGTTGATTTATATTCTGTATTTGACTTGTTCATGTTTGTTGAAGTTGTTTGGTAAAAAGTTTTTTACTGGATGGGGTAACCAGCCCCATGTCCAACCCTCCTTAGTCGCTTCTTATGACATACATGGTAGGGTACAGTGTTACTATTTTTTGCTCCTCTTTCAGCCCCAGTAATACACGGGTGTAAACAATACTTTGAGTAAATGTTGTTCTGGTGAATGTCTTCTCTGATCCTGTAGTGATGTTGGTTGATGTAGCGGATATACTGATGTTTTTATTTAGTTTGAGAGAGAAGCTTTAAAACCATCTATTGCTCAATCTCTTGGAACTATTGCAATGACATCTTGAAGGTAAACAATTAAAAAGATAAATAATAATTTGACTATTTAAAAAATAATAATAATTTGACAAATAATCAAGAAATAACTTTGGACAACATAAATTATTTAAACAAAACTGAATTTTCAGATTCATAATGTCATACTGCTTTGTCTTCCGTCAAATGTTATTTAAATGTCAAATAAGCTGTATATGTCTTTAACATCCTTTGTTTCATTAAACTGTCAAGGTGACATTTTGTTTTATTCTAGGGGATTGAGGTGCAGGATTGAGGGGAGGTTTATTATTTGTGAAGTATACCTAGAACTAGACATGATTCATAATTTTATTATATATTTTGTTCCTTAAATATTAAAAATTTGAGAAATTGTGGATTGATATATTTAATGTGAAAAAATTTGAAGTATTTCAGCATCTTAACAGTTGTAAATAATGTAAGCATCTTATATTTAATGTAATATGACATAGGGTTTTGTGCCAGTAACTTCTGATGTACCTTCTGTATTATGGAATTAGAAAAACCTGTATCTGAAAATTTAAAGACGGTACATATATATCTTGTGACCTTTGCAGGGAAGAAAACTTGAGTTTGTTCAGTGGTATTGGGACTAACAGATTTTATTTTATTGTTTAGTCTGAAGGATTTTATTTTGTTGCACGGTCTGATGGAATTTATTTTGTTGCTTGGTATGATGAAATTTGTTTTGTTTCTTGATTTGATAAAGTTTATTTTGTTATTTGGTTTGATGTAGTTTGTTTTTTTGCTGGATCTAATGGAGTTTATTCTGTTATTTAGTCTGATTGAGTTTGTTTTTGTTGTCTGGTCAGATAATATTTCTTGTCTGTTTATGATTCATGAATAAAAATGTATCATTTGTCTTAGCCTAAAACAAAATTGTAATCCTTGCATTATTTAACTGCAAAAACTGCTAACATAATTTGTTAATAAAAGGCTCAGTTTTTTTCCGTCTACTAGGAAATGCTTACCAGTTGATATTAGAAAATAGTTATTGAAATGCTTCATCAAACATGTCTTGTGTGGATGTGTATCCACTGAAGCATTGGATCTTCTGGAACTGTTGTGAATATACTGTCCTGGTCATGCAAGAGGTACGCACCCATAGTGGGGACAACGGAGATGGATAAAAGAGAGATAATAAGGACAATTGATGATCGCTTGTTAGAGAATGACACTGCAATCAATGAATCAACAAGGCTAAGACTGTTGGAATTTGGCATCAAATGTAAGACTAGCAGGAATGGATGTATAAGAAGATGTATCCATCGTGTATACAACCAGCATGTTACAGAAACAATTAGCATTCATACCGTTTGACATGTGCTGAGGGAGACTGAGCACCTATGGGTTTGCCGGGTGTGCAATGATGTCGATTCTGATCAACAATAATAGTAATAATGGATGTGAGTCCTGGAGAGTGAGAAAATAAATCAAAAAATTATTTGAGCCGATTCTCAGAAGGATGTTAGAGATCAGATCGATGGCTGCTACTCAGTCCATCAGTTTGGTTGCCTTGTCTGTGACAGACCCTGGCCCCTCAAGGAAGTTTGGCTTCTTGTTCTATATGTGAGTTAGTTAGTTGCTTATCCTTTACAGGACGTGGCAATGAACCCCAGCTTTTATTGGCTGTTTGTGATTTTTCTAGGCAATTTTTTCATTCAGTAGTTTGCCATTGCTTTCTGAACGGTACGGCGCTTATACCATTGTTAAAAATCAACACAAAGCGATCTGCTACCAAACTGCCTGCAGCAGGTTTCGAACCTGGTATATCTGGATTATGAAACTGCGTTCATATCCATTAGGCCACAGATTCTATATGTGAAAGATTGTAAAATACATTCCTTACTGCTTGTGTATGTAGACTCTTAAAATACATGCAGCTTTGTTAACACCTTTGAATTTACCTGTCAGTACAAGGTATTCTCAACATTCCTTTATGCTTATTTCTTCCACGAATTATATTTCTTATTTTTATGTTATTTGTATGGATTTTATTATTACAGTGATGGTGTAACTGATACCTTTTGCTCTAACATCAGCAACAGATGGAAATTTAATGCCAGACTGAATGAAGAATCAAACCGGTTGATGGTTGAATGGAATGATAACAAACCATATATAACGTCATCACAAAATGATGCTCATGTTATATTGACTGGTTTTTATGAAATCTGGAAAAAACTATTGTTGAATATAAAGTTTTTTTACTTACAAACTTCTGGTCTTTACTATACAGTTAAAGAAGTCTGAAGTGCAGAAATGATCTTAAAATGTAGCCAATTATGGTGACTTCTGTTGTTAACCCGAAATATGAATCTTTAAATATTTTTTCTTATAACTTGCTCTCACTGACATACAGTTTTCAAATGTACACAACTTTTGACTAATTGTTGTTATTATAGTTCAGAATCGATGTCATTGCACTCCAGGCAAACCCATAGGTGCTCAGTCTCCCTCAGCAAACGTCGAATGGTATGAATGCTAATTGTTCCTGTTGCGTGCTGTCATACAGTCATCCCTGCCAGTCTTATGCCTAGTGCCAAACTCCAGCAATCTTAGCCTTGATGATTCATTGATTGCAGTGTCATTCTCTAACAGGTGATCATTAATTGTCCTCAGTATCTCTCCCTTATCCATATCCAGTGCACCTACTATAGGTGCTCTTGAAGCTAGTCTATCAGCTCTTATATTGCCATGTACCCCTGCATGACCAGGGCAGTAGATCCACACCAGTTCTTGAAGATTCGAGGCTTCTATGGAGGTTTTCCATTCATGCTGTAGTCATCAATTTTGTATCTTCCGAAGCATCTGATTGAGAGTGACTACTTCTTGGATTTTAATACACAGCTGACCACTGCACACATAGAATGACATTTCTTGTGATACAAAAATGTCCAGGTATTGAAATAAATCTTGTGGTAATGTGCAACTGATAGATGTGTGCATGCACTAAATATGAGGTTTCACATGGAGCTGGCAACCTTAGCTTGTAAAATAAGTTGTTTGAGAAATCACTGCTGCACCAGCACAAGAATGCTTTGACTACGACTTTTCACTCTTTCTCAACAGTCACGTATAAACAACATAAATGTATTTCCATTATTGGAAATAAAACAATATTCACATCTGTCGTACCGGCTGACACTTATCGATAATGAATATATTTATATTATAGTGATAATGGAAATATCTGTGTAAAGAATGTCAAAACACATTGATCTGTGCATCCTTCTTAGCCAGAATAAATATGACAGATAAATTTGACTACAAAGCACTTATTCCTACTGTTAGATATGAACATCTGGTTTGTCAAGGTAAGTAATTGGTCCCCCTTGCTTGGATTGTCAGGATTCTAATTGTTTCCCCTCCATTATGAAGAGATATAATTGTTTGCACTCACTTGGATTTCATTTTTACTGACTGCCTCCCTCAGCATTAGTTGACACACTAAGAAAACTTTAGCCTACCACAGCATTAGCCTACCTCAGCATTAGCTGACATACTAAGAAAACTTTAGCCTACCTCAGCATTAGTTGACACACTAAGAAAACTTTAGCCTACCTCAGCATTAGCTGACATACTAAGAAAACTTTAGCCTACCTCAGCATTAGCTGACATACTAAGAAAACTTTAGCCTACCTCAGCATTAGCTGACACACTAAGAAAACTTTAGCCTACCTCAGCATTAGCTGACATACTAAGAAAATTTTAGCCTACCTCAGCTTTAGCTGACATACCAATAAAACTATATAATAAGATTACTGATGTGTTGACAGAATTATAATAAGATTACTGATATGCTGACAGAATTATAATAAGATTGCTGTGTTGACAGAATTATAATAAGATTACTGATATGCTGACAGAATTATAATAAGATTGCTGATATGTTGACAGAATTATAATAAGATTACTGATATGTTGCCAGAATTATAATAAGATTATCGTTATGTTAACAGAATTATAATAAGGTTACCGATATGTTAAATGAATTATAATAAGATTACTGATATGTTGACAGAATTATAATGAGAATACTGATATGTTGACATAATTATAATAATATTACTGATATGTTGACATAATTATACTAAGATTACCGATATGTTAACAGAATTATAATAAGATTACCGATATGTTAACAGAATTATAATAAGATTACCAATATGTTAACAGAATTATAATAAGATTACCGATATGTTAACAGAATTATAATAAGATTACTGATATGTTAACATAATTATAATAAGATTACTGATATGTTAACAGAATTATAATAAGATTACTGATATGTTAACAGGATTATAATAAGATTACTGATATGTTAACAGAATTATAATAAGATTACTGATATGTTAACAGGATTATAATAAGATTACTGATATGTTAACAGGATTGTAATAAGATTACTGATATGTTAACAGATTTTGTACATGAAGTAGATGAAGAAGACATGAGCTGATTGCAAGGAATAGAAAGACTTGGTATAAGTTTGCTGAAGGCCTATGCTTCTTGGGGAGCTGAAGGATGATAATGCAAAGATTTTGTAAAAGCTAGCAAGCTTATTCAACATTGGAATCTATACAAATACATGGTTCATGATCAGTGTTGGGTATCATGGAAGCAAGCTTATTCAACATTGGAATCTATACAAATACATGGTTCATGATCAGTGTTGGGTATCATGGAAGCAAGCTTATTCAACATTGGAATCTATACAAATACATGGTTCGTGATCAGTGTTGGGTATCATGGAAGCAAGCTTATTCAACATTGGAATCTATACAAATACATGGTTCGTGATCAGTGTTGGGTATCATGGAAGCAAGCTTATTCAACATTGGAATCTATACAAATACATGGTTCGTGATCAGTGTTGGGTATCATGGAAGCAAGCTTATTCAACATTGGAATCTATACAAATACATGGTTCGTGATCAGTGTTGGGTATCATGGAAGCAAGCTTATTCAACATTGGAATCTATACAAATACATGGTTCGTGATCAGTGTTGGGTATCATGGAAGCAAGCAGAAATTTGAAACTGCCATAATATTTGCTCTCTACTACTTTCAGCTGAGTGATACTTTCCAATGCTGTGAAAGTGCACTTGTGTGTTACCAGCACCTGAAAGGGGATCAAAGAATAGTAACACTGTGACCTACCATGTATGTTATAAACAGTGACTAAGGAGGGTTGGGTATGAGGCCGGTTACCCCATCCTGTAAAAATGTTAAAACTATAAAAACTTCAACAACCAAAATGACAGGTCAGCTAAAGAGATTAAAACTCAGCCATTCAAGGCAGGAGAAGATCCACTGGGAAGGCGGTGCATGACCTGACAGTACTCGCTCTGGAATCCCCAGAAGAGAACTGGAGACAGCCATGAAAGGGATGATGAAGACATTGAAAGACCTTGAGCAGACGGCACAGGACATGAAGACTTGGCAGACGTTTGTCAAAGGCCTTTGCTCCATGGGAAGCTCAAGAATGATGATGATGATCATGTGGAAGTTGCTCTTGTCATCTGTGCCCTTATTGTGATATATCTTCCCTTCCAGTCATTACTGACCATAGGAAACCTTATTGTGATATATCTTCCCTTCCAGTCATTACTGACCATAGGAAACCTTATTGTGATATATCTTCCCTTCCAGTCATTACTGACCATAGGAGACCTTATTGTGATATTATTGTCCATTCTCCATCATAAAAGTTTCTGCTAAATAAAAGACTTAAGTTGACGTCTTATGTTCTACTGATTTTATTTAAGTGAAGGTACATATAACATTCTTTATTGACAACAAGAGTTATGTTAGCTCAATGCAAAATTTAGCCCATATAGTTTCTAAATTACAAAAGTCAGTATTCAGATGGTAACTTTATTATGTAGGAGTCAGAGTGGCTAAAAGGTATGGCGCCCACCTCAGATTCTAAAGGTACCAGGTTCGATTCCCAGTTGAGGGAATATAAGTTATGGAGATTTTTTTTCAGAACCAGTGGTTCTAATGATGTCAAACTCACCCCTGGTCTCCTGGGTAATGAGATTAGATGCCTAGTCTTCTTGGATAAGGGCAAAAAAATAGGAAGTCCTATGTGCAAGTTGTGCATGTTAAAAATCCCATGGCAGTTGGAAATCGTAAAGAGTAGGCCATAAGGCTGCTGCCGTGGAAAAAAATTTAAAATTTAGATACCTTCCCACCACAAAAACATTTATAGAATATGTAATTCTTTATACACACATTGGGATTCCCGCCAGTGCTATAGAGTGTGCACTGTGCTGAAATCCTCCTTGTATGATCTAGGGGAGGAGATCGGAGCACTGATGGAGTTGTCCAAGTGCAATGAAGATAGTCCTCAAAACCAAATTTCGTTATACATACTGTGACACACTGACACTGTGACACTGACACTGTGACACTGACTGTTCAAGACTTGACGAACAATTATTTTCTGAGTATTAAAAAGTATAACCTTTTAGTAACAGAAATTCATCATATACAAAATGATTTCATAAAAAATGTACCATGTAAATATTTCGAAAAAGTTTCAGTGCTGATGATATTCGGTACATGAGCAACATTAATAATAATAAATAACATCATCATATCCTGTGCCAAACTACACAAGTAATAAATAATCTCTCTCTATTAAAGCATTTTTAATAAGTTATTTACTGGTCAACTTTTATCAAAATTAGTCATCCATTAAATTTCTAACATTCTTCTGAGAATAAAATTGATATCATCTCAAATAATGTTCTATTTATTTTCTCACTGTCCAGGACTCACAACCATACAACAAGACCAGTCTGATGTAACATGTCAGCAACTATTTTCTTATGGTCACTGATAAGCATTTCCCATTGAATAAGAAAAAAATTGAGTCTTTAATTAACAAATTCTGTAAGATTTTTTTTGTGTGCAGTTAATAAAAGAATTACAATTGTTGGCTAGGACAAATAATACTATTTTTATACAGAAATAAACAAACAAGAAATATAATTCATTCAAAAAATAAGCAGAAAGGAATGCTTAGAATTCCTGGTACTGACAGGTAAATTCAAAGGACAGGAACAGATGTTAAACAAAGGATAAAAAATAATCAGATTAGTATAACTTTATGTATTTGTTTTAAATTCAGCAACAAACATTTGTTTCAATAATTCTTGGCACGGATCAGGCAAAACACTCAGAAAAAAGAAGAATACAAAAAATGACAGCAATCCCAAGGATCTGAACTCACTGATGATACAAAAGGGAAAGTCCTGTCTTCACAGAATTATAATGTGTTAAATGAACTGCCCCCTCAGGTATGTCCTGAAAAGTGATTAATATGAGGTTGTATGTTGCCTGGCAACCTCATCATGTAAAAATCAACTGCTACAGAAATCACTGATGCAAGAGCATATGCCCTGATAGAGGCTTCATACAAGGAGGCCAGCTACAGTGGTGCCACCATGCTCTGATAGAGGCTTCATACAAGGAGGCCAGCTACAGTGGTGCCACCATGCTCTGATAGAGGCTTTATACAAGGAGGCCAGCTACAGTGGTGCCACCATGCCCTGATAGAGGCTTCATACAAGGAGGCCAGCTACAGTGGTGCCACCATGCTCTGATAGAGGCTTTATACAAGGAGGCCAGCTACAGTGGTGCCACCATGCTCTGATAGAGGCTTCATACAAGGAGGCCAGCTACAGTGGTGCCACCATGCTCTGATAGAGGCTTTATACAAGGAGGCCAGCTACAGTGGTGCCACCATGCTCTGATAGAGGCTTCATACAAGGAGGCCAGCTACAGTGGTGCCACCATGCCCTGATAGAGGCTTTATACAAGGAGGCCAGCTACAGTGGTGCCACCATGCTCTGATAGAGGCTTCATACAAGGAGGCCAGCTACAGTGGTGCCACCATGCTCTGATAGAGGCTTCTTACAAGGAGGCCAGCTACAGTGGTGCCACCATGCTCTGATAGAGGCTTCATACAAGGAGGCCAGCTACAGTGGTGCCACCATGCTCTGATAGAGGCTTCATACAAGGAGGCCAGCTACAGTGGTGCCACCATGCCCTGATAGAGGCTTCATACAAGGAGGCCAGCTACAGTGGTGCCACCATGCTCTGATAGAGGCTTTATACAAGGAGGCCAGCTACAGTGGTACCACCATGCCCTGATAGAGGCTTCATACAAGGAGGCCAGCTACAGTGGTGCCACCATGCTCTGATAGAGGCTTTATACAAGGAGGCCAGCTACAGTGGTGCCACCATGCCCTGATAGAGGCTTTATACAAGGAGGCCAGCTACAGTGGTGCCACCATGCTCTGATAGAGGCTTTATACAAGGAGGCCAGCTACAGTGGTGCCACCATGCCCTGATAGAGGCTTCATACAAGGAGGCCAGCTACAGTGGTGCCACCATGCTCTGATAGAGGCTTCATACAAGGAGGCCAGCTACAGTGGTGCCCCCATGCCCTGATAGAGGCTTCATACAAGGAAGCCAGCTACAGTGGTGCCACCATGCTCTGATAGAGGCTTTATACAAGGAGGCCAGCTACAGTGGTGCCACCATGCTCTGATAGAGGCTTTATACAAGGAGGCCAGCTACAGTGGTGCCACCATGCTCTGATAGAGGCTTCATACAAGGAGGCCAGCTACAGTGGTGCTACCATGCCCTGATAGAGGCTTCATACAAGGAGGCCAGCTACAGTGATGCCACCATGCCCTGATAGAGGCTTCTTACAAGGAGGCCAGCTACAGTGATGCCACCATGCCCTGATAGAGGCTTTATACAAGGAGGCCAGCTACAGTGGTGCCACCATGCCCTGATAGAGGCTTTATACAAGGAGGCCAGCTACAGTGGTGCCACCATGCTCTGATAGAGGCTTCATACAAGGAGGCCAGCTACAGTGGTGCCACCATGCTCTGATAGAGGCTTCTTACAAGGAGGCCAGCTACAGTGGTGCCACCATGCCCTGATAGAGGCTTCATACAAGGAGGCCAGCTACAGTGGTGCCACCATGCCCTGATAGAGGCTTCATACAAGGAGGCCAGCTACAGTGGTGCCACCATGGTCTGATAGAGGCTTCATACAAGGAGGCCAGCTACAGTGGTGCCACCATGCTCTGATAGAGGCTTCATACAAGGAGGCCAGCTACAGTGGTGCCACCATGCCCTGATAGAGGCTTCATACAAGGAGGCCAGCTACAGTGGTGCCACCATGCTCTGATAGAGGCTTCATACAAGGAGGCCAGCTACAGTGGTGCCACCATGCTCTGATAGAGGCTTCATACAAGGAGGCCAGCTACAGTGGTGCCACCATGCCCTGATAGAGGCTTCATACAAGGAGGCCAGCTACAGTGGTGCCACCATGCCCTGATAGAGGCTTTATACAAGGAGGCCAGCTACAGTGGTGCCACCATGCTCTGATAGAGGCTTCATACAAGGAGGCCAGCTACAGTGGTGCCACCATGCTCTGATAGAGGCTTTATACAAGGAGGCCAGCTACAGTGGTGCCACCATGCTCTGATAGAGGCTTTATACAAGGAGGCCAGCTACAGTGGTGCCACCATGCTCTGATAGAGGCTTTATACAAGGAGGCCAGCTACAGTGGTGCCACCATGCTCTGATAGAGGCTTCATACAAGGAGGCCAGCTACAGTGGTGCCACCATGCCCTGATAGAGGCTTTATACAAGGAGGCCAGCTACAGTGGTGCCACCATGCCCTGATAGAGGCTTTATACAAGGAGGCCAGCTACAGTGGTGCCACCATGCCCTGATAGAGGCTTTATACAAGGAGGCCAGCTACAGTGGTGCCACCATGCCCTGATAGAGGCTTCATACAAGGAGGCCAGCTACAGTGGTGCCACCATGCTCTGAAAGAGGCTTCATACAAGGAGGCCAGCTACAGTGGTGCCACCATGCCCTGATAGAGGCTTTATACAAGGAGGCCAACTACAGTGGTGCCACCATGCTCTGATAGAGGCTTCATACAAGGAGGCCAGCTACAGTGGTGCCACCATGCTCTGATAGAGGCTTCATACAAAGAAGCCAGCTACAGTGGTGCCACCATGCTCTGATAGAGGCTTTATACAAGGAGGCCAGCTACAGTGGTGCCACCATGCTCTGATAGAGGCTTTATACAAGGAGGCCAGCTACAGTGGTGCCACCATGCTCTGATAGAGGCTTTATACAAGGAGGCCAGCTACAGTGGTGCCACCATGCCCTGATAGAGGCTTCATACAAGGAGGCCAGCTACAGTGGTGCCACCATGCTCTGATAGAGGCTTTATACAAGGAGGCCAGCTACAGTGGTGCCACCATGCTCTGATAGAGGCTTCATACAAGGAGGCCAGCTACAGTGGTGCCACCATGCTCTGATAGAGGCTTTATACAAGGAGGCCAGCTACAGTGGTGCCACCATGCTCTGATAGAGGCTTCATACAAGGAGGCCAGCTACAGTGGTGCCACCATGCTCTGATACGGAGCAAAATAAAATACATTTTGAATGACTGAAAGTTAGCTGACCAGAAGACGCTGGCTGTGTACAGGGAACACATGGAGGAAACCTTCTGATGTCATTACAAGGCAATTCTTTGATCTGGAATCCCAAGAGTAAGAAAGGTTTAGGGAATTAAATAAACACACATAGAAAAGGACTAGTGACAGATAAAGAAGATGGCACAGGACAGGAAGATCTGGCCTACGTTTGCTGAAGGCTTAACAGATAAGTTAATAATGATGGTGATGAAATCAGTTGACTATCAGGCATCACGGGGGAGGGTGTAAAAATAGTGATGTCAACTTTCAGAAATGATGATACCACTGATCCACAATGTTGACTTTAAAATGGACCTATATCATCAATGGGACAAGTCTAAGTAAAACACACTTTAGGACAAAACTACATTAGTTTTGCTGCAGTACTAATTATGTGTCTTTCTTTTCCCTCTTTGCTCCTAATGGAGCATGCAGTAACCACTTCATCCTGTCTCCAGGAAGCCTGCACAAAGTATTCATGAGCTCTTGTTTACATGATGAGATTGCCAACCCCCTTGCACAACCTTCATATCAGTCATCTCTGATGACATGCCCGAGTGTGTGGTAGTCCTGTTCTTTCTGTGACTCCTCAATGACCTCCAGGAACTACACAAGGGCTGAAGTATTATAGGTATGTAACCCTCTATCCAAAATCTTCGGGGACAGCATTACTTTGGAAATAGAATTTTTTTGGTTTTCAGATGTCACCCAAATCATTTGAAAAGGAGCCCAAAATTCACTCAAAAGAAACGCTCAAGCCGCCTAATCTGAATTTAAAAAATAGACCCAAGTCGCCCAAAGTAGTCAGTAATTGCCCAAATTGTGATTGAAAAGTTGCCCTAAGAAACTTTTGATTTTCATAATATTTCGGTTTTCAGTTGTTCAGAAAAAAAGAATATAGACCTAGTCCTGTAATTATTTGTAAACAACAGGTCAAGTCCTGTAATCCAGAAAAATGTAACTTTATTTACTTCCCATGTAAATGTAGACTTTGGCCTTAAATGTGAAATGTTTGATGAAAACTGGAGAAAAGAGACTGAAACGAAATATTAATAGTCATGATATTGTACGTTCAGTTGCTTCAGTGAAAAAATATGTTGCTTGCCAACAATGGTAACATAAATCTGGAAATCTTCATAAATTTTTGTTACTAAAATTCTTACCCAAAATTTGTTGGTTTCCGTATTAATATTCGATTGCATGTCCAAACAAATTTATTTACGACACATGAATCTCCAAAAATTTTACTTTAATATGAGTTTTGTCTCATTTTGGTGAGGCATGTACCATTTAACCTAGACTCAAGGCCTATTGGTTATATTAGGGTGCATATCCAATTACAAAATAATGAGGTTATACAATACTATTAACATTTAAAAAATGTGAAGTGTTTGATGAAGACTGGAGAAAAGAGATTGAAATGAAACATAATTAGTCACGATATCATAAGTTCAGTAAATAAATACGTATTACACACATAAATGTATGTTTCAGGCACACATGTGAAATAAAGAAGTTTCCCTCTTTATTTATTTAAAAATTGTTTATACGGTACAAAACTTACCCTCTGTTCTGAACTGTTCCCATTCTTCTATCATTTACTAGACACAGTAATAAGGTCCTTCTCTTGTGTAATCTGACCTATACTGTATAAAACGGGGACTACAGAAATGATTGAGTCATTGGTTAAGCTGGATCGTCCCTGGGTACATATCCAGTGTTATGTGTTGAAAATTGCACTAATGATCCCTGTCTACAAAGCACTATTTTTGTGGTGCCTAGTTGGCAGGGAGGATAGCGTGATTCGCTTCTGTAGCTAGGCAGCAATGCTGTTCAGAAGGTCCTGGGATTGATTCTCCGGTAAGCCACTCACTTCTGTTGTTTTTATGTTGTCTAGTTTTTTACTTCTTTATTTCTCACGAGTGCCTGAAACATATCTATTTATGTGTAATATTCATTTACTGTTTACAGGCCTTGGGTTTCCCTCTTCATTTATTTTAAAATGCTGCTTCAAAGTAGATATATGTTGCCTGGAAACAGTGGTAATATAAATCAGATAATCTACTTCTCTACACAAATTCTTTCCTTTCTTACAGTCAGTGTTTATTTTTCACGATGATTGTCAAAAATCAGTGTGATTTACATTCTTTTAAATGAATATGTTTACCATAAAAATGATATTGAAATATTGAAACTACTATAAAAATTTCATTACATGCTATAAATATAAAAAAGCACCTATAAATTAACTCTTTTATTACCCATAAAAAATGTGGATTTGGCCTGAAATAAATGGCATAAATACTCAGCTAAAAGTTGTCTTTAACAAATACACTTTTATGATGATCATGAACATAAATACCTTTCTTGTTATATATTAAAATGAAGGTAAATGTATGTGATTACTGGTGTGCATAATGTATAAATGCTTTCATTAAACAATTATTAGGTGTGCAAGGTAAAATGAAGAACAGTAGAAGAAGATAATTAAATAATCATGCACAAAAAAAAACCACTGCTTACAAGAGTGTGACACTGCACGCCAGGTAAATATCACAACCACTGCTTACAAGAGTGTGACACTGCACGCCAGGTAAATATCACAACCACTGCTTACAAGAGTGTGACACTGCACGCCAGGTAAATATCACAACCACTGCTTACAAGAGTGTGACACTGCACGCCAGGTAAATATCACAACCACTGCTTACAAGAGTATGACACTGCACGCCAGGTAAATATCCAAAGAAAAATCATTAAAATGTTATACAGAAAATTACTAGTAATGTATAATAAATATTTTTCGGTGTGTTCAGAAATCCTTCAGGTAATAATTATTTTCACATACACAAAAAACAAATCACACACAGCCTGTTAAAAAAAAAATATTTCGTAACACTTCACGGAAAGAGAAAGGAAAACATTATTTACAGTAGTGCTGTTAACAAAATATTGTGTTAAAACATGATAATCCTGCCTCATTTTCGTATTTTTTGGCTCAGATACAGTCCCCTGATAAGTTGTAGTCTATTACATTGTCCTGTCAACATAACTTCTTTTTTGCCATCAGGCTTGCCACTATCATCTGCTCTGGTTCTATTTCAGACTACTGTCGATAATCTGATTCATCTCCTTTGTCATCTGCATAATCAGTATAGTTTAGTTTCTGCATCCAGGATTTCTTCAAATAATGTTCTTACTTGGACTGAGGTCAACCTATGATGTCTGCTACTTGTGGTAGGCATGAACATCTTGATGCTTTGACACTACGCACTGAAAACAACTGCAAATTAACAAATGCAGACATGTTCACATTTGATCACTTACTCACTTTTTAATAAAAGAAAATGCTGTCCATTGGAAATGTTATTTGGTTGTTAAAATGGCAGAAGAACTATACAAACAAACAAAACCTAAAAGCCAGAATACTGGTCTGTTGTCCTGACAGAACAATCATCTTAGCTGACAGAACAATCATCTTAGCTAGCAGAACAATCATCCTAGCTGGCAGAACAATCATCCTAGCTGACAGAACAATCACCTTAGCTGACAGAAAAATCATCCTAGCTGACAGAACAATCATCCTAGCTGACAGAACAATCATCTTAGCTAGCAGAACAATCATCCTAGCTGACAGAAAAATCATCTTAGCTGACAGAAAAATCATCTTAGCTGACAGAACAATCATCATAGTTGACAGAACAATCATCATAGCTGACAGAACAATCATCCTAGCTGATAGAACAATCATCCTAGCTGACAACAATCATCTTAGCCAGCAGAACAATCATCCTAGCTGACAGAATAATCATCCTAGCTGACAGAACAATCATCCTAGTCAACTTAACATTTCATCATCATCATTTTCCTGTGCTCTCTTTAAGGAGCATGAAAGCCACCACTGCAACTGGTTCCCTTGCAGAAAGTCTGCACTAAGCAGTCACATGATCTTGCAGAAGTGGTTTCTGTGGTTATTTCTGTTACATGAGGTTGCCAGCATCAAACTCAGCCTCATGTTAGTCAGCTGGTACAGTTGCTCTATTCTTTAACTGTCTCCTCAGAGACTGCCCCCTGGCACTACATGAGACAATGTTAACATTTGCTGGTAGTTAAAGAGTTAACATTATGTAAACATTGATAAATGCAGTTCCTCCCCTCTGAGTTTAATGCATAGCACTGCCTAATTTAATTATTTAAAGAATGGTGGCCATCAGCATCATAAGTTTCCCCGTTGTGAAGGAGAAAAACCAGTAATTTCTATCCCTCTGATAACTATTCTGGCAACACTAGTTGTTGTTTAGTCACAAGCATTACTTTCTCAAGCACATTTCTTTCTCAAACAACGCAAAACATCAGATAAAAGTATATACGATTCATAATGACCAACATTTCTTAATGTATACAATAAATATCATTTGTGGCAGTCTATAAATAATATAATAACCTATAAATCCATTTAAAGAATTCAGACTGCACTCTGAATGTGTAATATTGTAAATAATAATCAGTTTACTTAAATATTATAATTCACTGTAAAGCTGGATTGCCGGTGACACACTGAATAATAATAATAATAATACACCTGATTTATATAAAAGCTAGTAAAACATTTTTCTCCTTACTTTCATTTAGTATTTTTCTGATTTTGTATTTGTCCTTGCACATTTATTTACTGATGAAGATTCGTCAATAAGTTTATAAATTTTGTTACTGGGCTTCAGTCAAGCTACAAGTTTTCTCCTTCATGATTATTTTATCACTCTGTATTTATTATATTACTGTGTATCTGTTGATGATACAAAACTGTTACTATATTAAACATATAATGAAAAAAAAATGCTGGCTTAATTTAATTCTTTATATCCTTCCTGCATTATCAAAAAATGCAGCATATAAAATTTCTATTGCGGAGAAAATTTATGTGTAGGTTAAATGTAAGACAACACTATAACTACTTATGATAGTTTTATAATTTATTTTGCACATAGTAGGAAACAGACTGAGCTATTAAAAGACAACCCAGAATTTCTAGCAGTAGTAGTCTAATGCAAAAACAAAAGACTTAGTTGTAAGGAAAATTTTGTGTGTGAATATTTTCATGCCAAACCATATGAAATATTATTCTTCAATCCAAAATAAATCACAGAAATTCATTTTCCATTTTTTCCATGCAGTAACATATTGATAAAACTCCTGCATTAGTAAGATAAAAGCATATTTTGTCCTTACAAATTTGGGGACTTTATCAACTAGCCATGTTGACAAATAAGGAGCAAAGAAAAATCTAATCACAGAACACGCTAATAGCTTCAAACTGTGGGAATAATGAGAATTTCCTGCTTCATGTGCAGGAAATAGGTATTATTTATTAGACTACAACATTCGTAAAGCAATATCATGTGGTTCAATAAAGCAATGTAGTAAAGGTTAACTACAACCAGTCAATAAGCTACTGAGATCTGCTCATGGTATACTGGGGTACCCAGGTGCTTGGAGGACAAAGAATTAAGCAAAAGTCATCATCTTAATCTTCATCCTCTATTGTCTCATTTTTTCTTCTTTTTTATTTCTTAGGTAACTTCTCGACTTCATAATTTCTTGATCATGCTTCTCCATGCTGAGTGATTTCTTGCATACTGCAGGAATCTCATTTATTATTGTGTTCTAGCTCAATTAATGTATGTTATTTACGTTGCATTCCATTTCTTTTTTAGTTTTAAATGGAAATTGGTAGAAGCTTTTTCTATATACCTGATTATATATCCACATTTTAGGCATTTCTTATTGCCATAGATCTTTTTGAATGAATTTTGTTTTTGTTTTTTAAAACTCCTTTAAAGCTTAAGATTACTACTGCAGCTCATTAGTATGCAGGAAACCATCAATAAAGCGCTGCATGTTCTACTGTGGTAGTGGTATCTGCAGCAATTTGATTTACATAATGTAGTTTTTTAGCCATAAGCATTCTTCTTCTTCTTCCGTCCTTAGCCAAAGACCGACCAAGCAGTCAGAGGCCATCACGCCTTGTGGCGTCTTAAGGGCAACAGCAGATTGATTTTCTCTGTTGTAGTTTCCCATCACGCCTAGCGGCGTCTTTAGGGCAACAACAAATAGATCCATCTGCCGTTGTTTCCGTAATCGGTGTGACAAGCCAACGGGTGATCAGCCCATTGGGCAGCCATAAGCATAACCTCGCTTTAATTGTCTTTTATAACATGCCTGGATGGACAATGTTAGCCAAATTATTGAAGCTACATAATTTTAAGAATAATAAACATTTGTCTTCTCTGCCTATGACACAGCACTCTTCTACAGCATCAGAAAATTGTCAGTTTCTTCTTTCTGTTTCTATTTCAAAAGTTTTGCTTTTATTTTCCTTCAGAACTGGCACCAACAAAACACTTCAGGCTCTCTCTTCAAGGTTCATTGTCCTATTCCACAGGTTATCTTTTCTTATCTAGTTCCCGGGAGCCTCTGTGGAGACAACAAAGAATAGGAATACTGCTCACTAATGACATGTCACATAGAGGTGACTGACATGAGGCTGTGCATGGAGGCTGGCAATCTCATGATGTCTCAATGACAACAGAAACCATCACTGCACAGACAATATGAATACTTGAATGTGAGATTCTTAAGGCAGGAACAGCTGCAGTGAGAGCTCCATGCTCCATAAGGAGCTATAAGGGAAATGATGGAGACACTGGTTTCCTGATGTTCTCCTAGAATGTCTATGAGTAAACTGTAAGATAGTAAACTGTAAGATAGTAAACTGTAAGATAGTAAACATGTGACGTCAACAACAGGTTGATAATTATCAATAGGTAATTAACATGAGATTGTCACAAGCAAATATTATATTTATTCTGAATAAATGATAAAATACTAATAGATACTGTGAACAGTGGATGAACAATGTGTAATACAGGTCACATTAAATGCTAGATCTAGACACTACAGTTTCCTCAGAATATTACTTTATAAATAAAATAAAGCATTTATTTAATTCAAAGACATACAGAAACATTATGTCATGGCAGAAGGAGTCATGTTATGTCACAACTGTTGTTTCCTGAACTTACTACATACATTTAGCTCAGGAAACATAACAGATGATATGAGTAGAGAGATCGGTTGTTTCTAAGGCTTGTCTTTAAATAGTCTATGTATTTAGCAGACCACCACTTTTCAATCAATGGTACGCATACATTTGATAGGATATGGAGGTACTACTGGTGTCATGTGAAGATGTGTAATGATCAGGTTTTTACTTCTAGTGGTATGTGAAGATGTATAAACATCAGGTTTTAACTTCTGCTTGTATGTGAAGATATATAATTATCAGGTTTTTACTTCTGGTGGTATGTGAAGATGTATAATTATCAGGTTTTAACTTCTGGTGGTATGTGAAGATGTATAATTATCAGGTTTTTACTTCTGGTGGTATGTGAAGATGTATAATTAATAGGTTTTTACTTCTGGTGGTATGTGAAGATGCATAATTATCAGGTTTTTACTTGTGAAGATGTATAATTAACATACTTGTACAGCCCCCCCCCCCCCCCCTTCCCCATATAATTATAAAAAATTGTTCAATATATTTACAAGGAGAAATAAAATGTTACAATGACTTTTAATTAAAATCATACAGAATTAGCATTAAAATACATAAAATACAAATATGAAACAGAATCTTCAACTCAAATGTCAAGGCCGTTCTACTGTAAGGCTCTGAAACATGAAGAACAACAAAAAACAATAACTAAGAAGTTTCATAAATTTGTGCTTGTATAGGACACAGATGGACTGACATAGTATGACAAGATCATCAATTTGTGCTTGTATAGGACACAGATGGACTGACATAGTATGACAAGATCATCAATTTGTGCTTGTATAGGACACAGATGGACTGACATAGTATGACAAGATCATCAATTTGTGCTTGTATAGGACACAGATGGACTGACATAGTATGACAAGATCATCAATTTGTGCTTGTATAGGACACAGATGGACTGACATAGTATGACAAGATCATCAATTTGTGCTTGTATAGGACACAGATGGACTGACATAGTATGACAAGATCATCAATTTGTGCTTGTATAGGACACAGATGGACTGACATAGTATGACAAGATCATCAATTTGTGCTTGTATAGGACACAGATGGACTGACATAGTATGACAAGATCATCAATTTGTGCTTGTATAGGACACAGATGGACTGACATAGTATGACAAGATCATCAATTTGTGCTTGTATAGGACACAGATGGACTGACATAGTATGACAAGATCATCAATTTGTGCTTGTATAGGACACAGATGGACTGACATAGTATGACATGATCATCAATTTGTGCTTATATAGGACAGATGGATTGACATAGTATGACAAGATCATCAATTTGTGCTTGTATAGGACACAGATGGACTGACATAGTATGACAAGATCATCAATTTGTGCTTGTATAGGACACAGATGGACTGACATAGTATGACAAGATCATCAATTTGTGCTTGTATAGGACACAGATGGACTGACATAGTATGACAAGATCATCAATTTGTGCTTGTATAGGACACAGATGGACTGACATAGTATGACAAGATCATCAATTTGTGCTTGTATAGGACACAGATGGACTGACATAGTATGACAAGATCATCAATTTGTGCTTGTATAGGACACAGATGGACTGACATAGTATGACATGATCATCAATTTGTGCTTATATAGGACAGATGGATTGACATAGTATGACAAGATCATCAATTTGTGCTTGTATAGGACACAGATGGACTGACATAGTATGACAAGATCATCAATTTGTGCTTGTATAGGACAGATGGATTGACATAGTATGACAAGATCATCAATTTGTGCTTGGATAGGACAGATGGATTGACATAGTATGACAAGATCATCAATTTGTGCTTGTATAGGACACAGATGGACTGACATAGTATGACAAGATCATCAATTTGGAACACATGACAGGAATGTTTTAATAGTAACAACATCTACATACAGGTCAACTCCCTAACTTTGTACAAACTTAGTCATTTACAAAAACACTTAAGAGGACTACAGAAACACTCAATTTGTAGAAGAAATAGGTTCTGGAAAGTGAAGCAATAATGCCTTGCAGTCCAATTTGAAAGGAAGCTGCTACGCCAAAAACCCAGCTAAGTGCCAAAAAACTACATAAATATGTAGGACACATATGTAGGACACATATGTAGGACACATATGTAGGAATATAAAAAAATAAATCAGTGAGAGGTACACCTGGAAATAGCTTACCTACAAGTCATGTGCTAAAGATGTAAAAAACATTCAAATAAGAAAATCACTGGCTCACTGACAGCTCATAAATTAAGCTACAAATAATATGTTAAATATAATGAACATCATCTTTCAACAGATGATGGCTGACAATTTTGTGCTCTCTCTCCCTCCAAAGAAGATGAGTGATAAAGAAAGAAACCTGAATCTGTGTTGCAGGTGTAAATATTCTACTCATCCCTCTTCTTTTAAACAAAACATTACCATTGTTTTAAATTAAAAGCCATCATCCAACAAATTAACTGTTAATTGAGAAGAAGGGTTTTCTTTAGAAGATTGTCCAGTTTGAGGTATGCAGCTTATACATTAAGGCAACCTATATCAGAATGAGTACATTATGTTTATTCTCTAATAACATGCATTTTCCACACAAGGCCTTCATTTTCTATTTTCAAGAATATACAAAGGCCTCTATCCTACTATATTAGTAGATATTTACATGTATTCATCAGATATTCCTTACAAATACTTTAATAGTGTTACTGTCATACTTGTTGCTGCTTGTCACACATATCATTTACATAACAGATATTATATCATATCCGCAATGGAAAAGCTCTATGGAGATTCAAATAGTCTCAAAATGACTAATGTTTTCTTGGAAAACATTCAAGTAGACGTCTGAGAGTATATAAAGAAGAAGAATACCCACAAAGTCAAAATCCAAAATGAAAGTATTTTTTCAAGCGACGACGAGATGTTATGATTTGAAAATACCTCAAGGCTCTGAAGAGATCCCTCAGTAATGTCTGAGGTATTCTTAGATCACTGAAGAGTAAATATAGAAACTTGCCCCTGCACATTTCATTTAGTTCTTTCTCTTTAGGTTTGATGTGATTCACCTGATGAGTTCATACTAGGTACATTTTTTTAGTGTTAATATTATGCTATTATAGACTGAAAGGGAGGCATCAAAGAAGAGTTGGCCACTCGAAAAGCAGCAGCTGGGAGACTTTTTAAGGCCATAAATCGAGGATTCCTCGCAAGAGAGAGGTTGGTAAGAAAACGAAGATGGCTGTATACCGCTCCACCTATGTCCCAGTCTTGACATATGGATGCGAGTCATGGGCAATGACTACAACCCATAAAAGCCAGATCCAAACCTCAGAAATGAGGTATCTGAGGAAGGTGGTTGAAGTAACAAGAAGAGACATGGTACACAACCAGACGATACATCAAGGCCTTAAATCCTACCCCCTGCAGACCCAAGTAGAACAGTCCCAATTAAGATGGTTTGGCCATGTCTGCAGAATGGGAGAAGATCGGATACCATGACAAGCATGAGAAACAAAGAGCCAGGGATCCAGACCCCGAGGATGACCCAGAGTCCGCTGGGAGGACAACATTAGATAATCTTTGAAGGACCGAGGACTAGAATGGAACCAGGCCAGGAGGAAGACAGCCGATAGGATAGTCTGGCGCTCTCTCTTCCAAACCTCTACATCTCACGGTAGAAGGGGAATGACTAAGTAAGTAAGTAAGTTAATATTATGCATTATACAAATATAAAAGCATTTCAAGGCAGTCCTTGTTCTGGAATCCAAAGGGAAAGAGAGGCAGAGGTAGACCAAAAACACATGGAGAAGAGAACTGGATACAGAGGTGAAAATGATGAGGAAAACATGGAAAGAACTTGAGCGGATGGCACAGGACAGGAAGACTTGGCATGTGTTTGTTGAAGGCCTATGCTCCTTGGGGAGCTAAAGGGTATTGATTGATTGACAACTATACATAGCAATCTTCCAGACTTCATGCATGTTGTGTGGAATAGCCATCAAACTGTTCAAAGGTAGATGCTGTGTAAGTATTCACAGTTATTTGTACTCTTATCATATGACTAAAATATCAGATAATCTCTGCTAGATCTCATGTCATGAAAATATGTGAACGAGCATGATAAAGCAATAAAAACATCTCACTAGCTTGCAACTGATATTCCCATTGTATTGACCTAATGATAGTTGTGTGTTAGAAAATGCTAGTAAGTTTCCAAAAATAATCTTTGTTGAAAATAGCACATCACGTCAGTTGATTTTTCATTTTTATCAAACAGCATACATTGCACCCTGTCAGCAAACACATTTTTCAAAGGCCTGGTATTCTTCACTTTCTGCATCATACTTGGTGATAGAAAAGCAATGTCCCAATGATTCTACATCACTTTCAAGTTGACTTTAACATGCCAGATAATCTTCTGTGAGATCCGTACAGCATGCCAGATTTACTGCCTTTATTTCACGTTTTTTTATAGAGGCCTCTGGCAGGGCCAAAAGTGGAGGACCAAAAGGATCCACCTGTTAAAAAAAATAAGATAGTGACAGGTTTTTTAATGTTACACTTTGGATTTTACATTCCAAACATTTCATTTCTTTGTTCAAAATGAAAAACTTATGACAATTAAAACATTCATAAATATTACAGTACATTTATCTATCTCACTACATCATTTTAAAATCACCTATATATTTTAGAAACTTTCTTTGAAACAGCTCTAAAAAATTATATTTGGTGGCATTTTCTCATACTAATTTTCTGAGCATGCTTAAGCCTCTTTTTTCCAAGAAGCATTCTTGTATGTCAAATAAGAAACTAGCTGTATCCACATAAAGTGTTCCTGAATGCCAACCAGGTTTCTGCTTCAACAAGAACTGTTCGTTTGTGCCAGAAAGATCTGTTTCCAGAGTAGTAACATAACTTGGAGATGGGGGCGGGGTGGGGCAGGGGGCACCCAGGGTTATTATACAGGTTTATATGGTTTACTAGACACGGCATTACAGCGCTTGTTTTGTGTTCTCTGGCCAATACTGGTGAACAGGAAAGTTACAAAAGTTATTGTCATTTCCCTGTCCTATATTCCACAGTTAAGTATAGTGTAGTGGCAATGACAACTATTTATAAAGCACTATTTTTGTTGTGCTAAGCTGGCAGTGTGTTTAGTCACAATTCACTCCTGTAGCAAGGTAATGGCTCAGTTCAGATGGTCCTGAGTTTGATCTCCCCGTAAACCTATCACTACTGTTGCTTTTCTGTTCTCAAGTTATCTACTTCTTGAGTTTGGTTTGGTTTTAAGAACTATCTTCATTGCATACAGATAACTTCCATCAGTGCTCCGATCTCCTCCCTTAGGTCACACAAGGAGGATCTCAGCACAGTTCATAAACTTCGTAGCACCAGTGAGAATCCCAATGTGTGTTTATAGGAATCGCATATTCTATAAATATGTTTGTGGTGGGTAGGTTTCTTATTTTCAAATTTTGCCAGGGCACAACCTTATGGCCTACTTTTTACAATTTCCAACTGCCGTGGGATTTTTAATGTGCGCGACTTGCACACGGGACCTGCAATTTTTCTCGCTCTTATCTGAGAAGGCAAGGCATCTGATTTCATTATCCAGGAGACCAGGTGGGAGTATGACATAATAAGGCCCACTGGTTCTGAAAAAAATGTCCATAAGTTATATTCTCTCTGCTAGGACTTGAACCCGGTACCTTCAGAGTTTGAGGCGGATGCCATACCTCTTATCCACTCCAACCCAATCTACATCTTTATTTCTTATGAATGCCTGCAAAATACCTATTTATGTTTATTGTTTACTTGAGGAAGTCATCATGACAACCATGTTTAAAGCATTTTCTCATTCACTGCCTCAGTGGTTTTGACATCTGCCAGGCACTGATCACTGCTTTTCACATTTGTCTGACCTTGCCTGTGTAAAGATCATCATGTCAGCCTTTATTCAGCAGTATGAAGCCCATTTAATCACATCTGGAATCTCTGAAGTCTCAGGAAAGTCTTATCAATCTTGCCATTCTGTCAGCCAAGCAAGAAACTGCTTCATCAGTGGATTTTAATCAAGTTATTACAGACTTTGCTTACAAGAAAACTAAAGAAAGGCAAAATTATTGTGACTGTTGTGCTATACATCTGTGTGTGTATCCATTTTGTGTGTTAATTTGCTTGTATTATGATAATAATAAATCCCCAGTAATAGAATTATAAAAAGAGCTTAGATTTTTCCCTGAAACTTGTGTTCATTTGAATTTGTTTTTAAAACAACAGGTACAAGCATTGGTGCAGCATCATAAACCAGTTGCCTCAAGGGAAAAATTACCTTGCTGTGCCAGTGTTCCATAAGAAGTGTTCTTGTATGTCTAACAAGAATGTACTCTTGTATGTCTAACATCACTTTCACAGTATGTACTCTTGTATGCCAAGTAAGTCTCTATATCCAGAGGATATGTTCTTAACTGTCTGGCATGTTTCTACATCTATATGAAGTGTTTTCCTGTGTCAAACAGGCCTCTCCATCCTTAGGAAGTGTTTTCACATGTCAAACAGGTCTCTGTATCCAAATGAAATGTTTTCACATGTCAAGCAGATTTCTACATCTATATGAAGTGTTTTCATATGACAAACAGGTCTCTACATCTATATGAAGTGTTTTCCAGTGTCAAACAGGTCTCTGCATCCTTAGGAAATGTTTTCACATGTTAAACAGGTCTCTGCATCCTTAGGAAGTGTTTTCACATGTTAAACAGATCTCTGTATCCATATGAAGTGTTTTCAAATGTCAAGCAGATTTCTACATCTATATGAAGTGTGTTCATATGACAAATAGGTCTCTACATCTACAGAAGGTGTTCTAGGAGGTCAAATCAATTTATGCCTCTGCTAGAAGCATTGCCATGCTTTATATATGAGATCTCCATTTTAACAAATTTAATATTTCAAACATGTAAGAGCTAACTTTATCGAGTGTTCACGTGTGTCAAACAAATCTATGCCTCTGCAAAGAGAGTTCCAGTGTATCAGGTATGAGATTTCCATTTTTTTAAAGTCTAATTTTTGAAACATGTAAGAGCTTCCAACCAACAAATGCTCACATTATGTCAAACAAGTGTGAGCTGCATTACGGATAAAAAGAGGTTCTTCACTTTTTCCTTCAATGTAAGCATTGTTCCCAACAGTAAACATAATTAGTACCAAATATGCAACGCACTCATGATAACTTAAATGCAGAGCTATTTAAGACAGACCCTGAGCTAGCAGCAGAACTATTAGAACCACTATTTGCACAAGTCTGGAAAACAGGGACAACACCATCAGAGTGGAACAAAGGAATAATTGTCAAATTGCCCAAGAAGGGAGATCTTGCAGACTGCAATAATTGGAGAGGAATCACTCTTCTCTCAGTTCCCAGCAAAATACTAGGCAGGATAATTATACAGAGAATTTTAAAGGCAGTAGACCACAAACTGAGGAAAGAACAAGCAGGATTTAGAAAGAACAGGAGATGTGTAGATCATATATTCACTCTCAGGAACATTATAGAGCAGTGCTCAGAATGGCAAAGACAGCTTTACATTAATTTTGTTGATTTTGAAAAGGCTTTCGACAGCATACATAGGGACAGTTTATGGAAAATACTGAGGGCTTATGGAATTCCAAGCTGCATAGTGTCAATCATAAAAAGCCTCTATGCCAACTTTACATGTAGTGTTGGTCAGAGCAACCTAACCTTTGAGGTGAAGACAGGAGTACGACAGGGATACCCCTTATCAACCACTCTATTTTTAAGTCATAGACTGGGTGATGCGCCAGACAACAGAGGGCAGTCCAAGAGGAATAAGATGGACAACATTTTCTACATTGGAAGATCTGGAATATGCAGATGACATTGCACTACTAGCACATTCACATCAACACATCCAGGAAAAAACGGATAGACTTAATAAGTTTAGCCAGCAGGTGGGCTTGAATATCAATTTAAAGAAGTCTGAGGTCATGACACTCAATGTGAGCAACCCTGAGCCCATATCAGTAAGGAATCAGCAATTGGTACAGACAGATACCTTCACATACCTAGGAAGCATAGTAACACCAGACGGCGGGGCAGGCAAAGACATCAACATCAGAATGAATAAGGCAAGAACAGCCTTCTTTAGCCTAAACAACATCTGGAAGTCCTCCCAATACAGCACAAGCACAAAAATTAAGATTATATCAGAGCTGTGTGCTTTCTGTGCTTCTCTATGGTGCGGAATGCTGGAGAGTTACAGAGAAGGAAATGTCGAAATTGTCCTCTTTTCACACAACATGCCTAAGAAAAATTCTCCGAATCTTTTGGCCAAATACCATCACTAACCAAGATCGGCTTACTCATAGCAAGCAAGAGGACATGCACACCATCATAGCTGGCAGACGCTGGAGCTGGGTTGGTCATGTCCTCAGAAGAGACCCCGATGCCATCACAAGAACAGCTATGCTTTGGACCCCTGAAGGAAAACGAAAGAGAGGCCAACCAAAAACAACCTGGCGGAGGACTGTGGAGGCTGAGATGCAAAGAATGAACCAGAGTTGGGGCACTGTACGAAGGATGGCCACCGACCGAGCAAAGTGGAATCAATTTGTTGTTGCCCTACAAGACGCCACTAGGCGTGATGGTCACTGACTGCTTTGACGGTCGGCGGCTAAGGATCAAAGAAGAAGAAGATGCAACGCACTAGCATGATATATGTCGCATTCGAGCAGAAAATTAGAAAATATCTGGCAATAAGCCAGTTTTAAATCATTTCAATACATCCAGCACACGTGTGTGAACATTTGTGAGTGAAAAAGAAAATTCTGAAGCTGAAATTGTGTGCTTTACATCGGTTGCTAGAGTTGCTATATATCTAGCTGCGGGCTGCATGGTATGCCTGCTTTATAAGATTCAAAAATTGAAAAAAACTTTAGAAAATAAGTGGCCACAGAGTGTTCATATCATATAAACACTTCCTGTGGACAACGTATTTTGAACTGGTAGTGAAATAATTATATTGGTGCTTAGTTATAGCATACTTTTATCAATTAATGATGTCATGGGGTTGTTTGTTTACATGTAACGTAATCACATACAAAATACTCATAAACTATTAATGAATCAACCTCAATATATAATTTGTAAATGAATTTTTGCGATATCGATAGCAATAATATCCTATTTTTGATTCCGGTAAGGACGTTGAACAAATGTGATATTTTTAAGTAATAAATTAATTAATTTGCAAAGGACAGGAATGTGTGAGTGAGATACCAGTTCAACAATGTGTGACTTCATACCAAAAAAAACTATATAAATTAGAATTTTCATGTGTTTTTTATCAAACTTCTTGAATTATTTGTCAACTGGATATACGTTTCAATTCCCAGTGTTTTACTACCAAGGGATTAAGTAGAGCTGAAATATTTACGTTTATGTGCATAATTTTAATTCATTTTTGTTTTGATTTTTTATTGTTTCTACACTTCACAAGACATTTATAACAAACAATTAGAACATCATATAAGAACTCAACATTGTTACAAAACATTCTGCAGCCTATTTCCTAAAGTTTGATGCACAATATATATATATCTGCTACATTAATATAATGGTCTAATGCCTGTTTTTAAAACATCACTTGTAGAAAACAAGTGTCTGGGTAAAACCAAAAAAATGCCTGGGTTAGAATGAGTTAAAACATACAATTAAATATCATCATCATCAAAATCATTTTCCTTTGCACTCCTTACAGTGCACTGATCCACCGCAGCAGCAAATCCCCTTGCAGGAAGCCTGCAACAAGCATTCACGTGCTCTTTCTTTGTCCTTCAGATACCCTCAGGAACTACGTGGTGGGGCAATTAAATATCATTCAAACATAATTTAATTCAGAATAACTTATGTTTTTATAACTAAGTTTCAGGCTGAGGTAGCTTTCCACCTTCCTTTGCCAATCTGTCAGTGCCTTTATTGCCAGGGATGTTACAATGAGATGGAATCCATTGCCTGATACAAACATAACTTTTAAAGAGGCAAAGAGCTTGATCAGAACAAATGGGATGCAGACCATCCATGTCACAAAAAAGATGATGCATATTACCAGCTCGGCAGAAAAAGAACAAGTAGTAATCTTCAGATGTTGCATGGGCCCTAACCAATTGGGATACCATTTATTCAACAAGCTAAAGATAAAAATTACCAATGAGTGTAACTGTGGCATACATAAAATGACTGCTGAACATTTGCTTCAAAGATGCTCAACATATGTGGAGCAGAGAAAGCACTTATGGCTGTCACCAGTACCATTCCTGGAAAAAGTCTATGGAGATACAAACAGCCTCAAGCTGACCACTGCTTTCTTTAAAAATATTCCAGTAGACGTCTGAGAGTGTACGAAGAAGAAGATAATTAAGTTTATAAACATAATGTCAAAACTTCCCCACACTTACATCAACTTGAGGGTTTTTCTCAATATCCACTATAATGTCTGTTGCATGTCTACCATACATTCTACGTGCTCGGCCCCAGTTGGCCTTGACTTCAGTATTCACTCTCTGAATGCTGGGTGGCATGAAAGGCTTGCCAGTGGACACACTGAGAAGTTGATCACGTTGAATATCTTCAAAGTCTTCAATCTGTCAAGATCCAAAGTAAGGTTTCAATATTTATAAAATATAATTTCTCAAATCTAAAAATTAAATCAAAAACCCATTTTAACTCAGTTAAAACGATATGTCAGATGAAATCTTGATACACTGCAATATGTTTTTTATAACCACAAACAGCTTTCAAGACTTCTTATCTGCCACATCCTCACAAAATCTGTACCATTTTGGCATTTTAAGATACCAAAATATTGGAATTAAAAGAAAGGTATTTCAAAACCATTTGTAATGGTGACAAAATTATTAACATAGAAAAGTTTAGTAAACAGTTATTCACATTTGATGTCTGAAATATCAAATACAAAAAAAAACTGGATTTAACATTCACTTACCAAAAAAAACTATATAAATTAGAATTTTCATGTGTTTTTTATCAAACTTCTTGAATTATTTGTCAACTGGATATACGTTTCAATATACGTAAACATATTGATGTTTCTGAAGCAATCACTAATTTTAAGTGTGTTTTAATAGTACTTTTGATGATTTTCATTATGTATAACCTAAATGTAATAATGCTATGAGAAGGAGGAAGGTAGCTGATAGGATAGTATAGCGCTCTCTCTGGCAAACCTCTACACCCCAGGGCAGAAGAGAAACGACTAAGTAAGTAAGTAAGTATAACCTATACCATTTTATAAAACATTAACATCTGAAAATCAAAATTTTTAGCAGAAGTAAAGGTTTCTCACATTTTTCTCTAAATCAAATACACTAGTTTAATTTATTTCCCTATTCACTCCTTATGAAGAATGGGACTGCTACAGCAGTTGGCTCCCATGCAGGAAGCCTGCACAAAATCATTCTTTTGCTTTTGCAGCTGTGGTTTCTGTAGTTGGTATTGTTTTGGTTGTGGTTTGGTTTGGCTTTTAAGGACTATCTTCATTGCACATGGAAAACGCCATCAGTGCTCCGATCTGCTCCCTTAGATCACACAAGGAAGATCTCAGTGCAGTGCACGAACTCCGTAGCACCAGCGAAAATCCCAATGTGTGTATATAATGTAAAGGAATCACACATTCTACAAATATTTTTGTGCTGGGTGGGTTTCCTAATTTTTTTAATTTTGCCAGGGCAGCGGCCTGATAAGTTGGTATTGTTGTTTTGACCCATGCACGAGAAACAGATCTTTCTCATGTATGGAATATCCGCTTAAGCCCAATGTGGGTTATAATTTTGGTATATACCGTTTGTTTTTCCTATTTAGCACAATATAAATTTGTTATTTTCAGTGGTTTCTAAAGCAATTTTGTTTGACACAATAAGGTTGTAAGCCATTTATATACACAACCTTTTATTAGTCACCTTTTATGACATGCCTGAGCAAGCAGTCTTCCTATTCTTTCTCTGCTTCCTCAGAAACCTGCTAAAACTACATGGAGCAATATGCTCATAGGTTACTAACTTTGTGAGGATGTATCTCAGACGGTTACATTTACTGAACCTTATAATGAAAGTACAGTTGTATTGTTTCCCCATCAGGTTTTGAGAGACTTGCAATCAAACTTAAATAATATCTATTTCTTCCAATAAGCTGCCAAATATGAATAATATTAATCTTCAGAAAAATAAACGGTCTGATTAACTGCTAGGCACAAATGTATTCATCACCACAAAGAATTTAAACAATTTACACACATAAACAAACAAAAAATAAATATACATATTTTAAAACAGATAACTTATGTAGATAGAATTATACAAGTCGGTCTTTGTCCTGGAATTACCAGAGCAAGAGAGGTAAAAGAAGACTGAAAAACACACAAAGATGAGAGCTAGAGACAGGAATGAAAACCCAAAAAAGACTTCAGCAAATATAGACAGATCAACTAAAGTAAATAGTTTAAATTCAACTAAACCAACCCACAGGCAGGAAGGTTCTTTACTAAGAAGGCTTGTGATGCAGTACAGAGAAAGCTGATAGAAAATCTGGGCTGCTGAATCCCTTTTTTGTCCCTACTAAGGAAATCTCCAGATCTGGCACCTGGAAAGTTTGTACATTGGATGAACAGGAGAAAACTGCACAGATGGCAGCAGAAATGAAGGACTACAGGACTGATACTCTGGGACTGTGCAAAACAAGGTGGAATGGAGTAGGAAGAAGGAAACTGATCATGGGAGAAATGGTTCTATCCTCAGGACATGAGGAAGAAAATGCAGATCATAGTGAAGGCACGGCTTTAAAGCTAATGTTGTGTTTATCAAACAGACAATATTTTAGGAGATTAATAACCAGTGATGGAACACACTATTAGGATACAGAGACTAATGATGTAACAAACAGAAAATATTTTAGAATTTAAAAACTTTTATTAAATGAAAAATTCCTTTCCAAGTGGAAATACAAGAAGATGCTAGACAAACAGAAAGTATAAAACTTGCCTTACTAGAGTTAAGAATGCATGGCCGAGAGATAAGACAATGAAAAATAAAGACAGACTCGATAGTAAAAAAAATAAAAATTAAAAATAAAAACACTTGAGATGATCTACCTTATGCCCATCCATATTGTACAAGATACTAGGTTGCTTCCACAAATCCAGTTTCAAAGCTGCACTGTCCAAAATTTCCTGCATTGTGTTGCCCCAGACATATACACTCTGTTCTGTAGATGCTCCATTTGGGAATACTAGTACACGTTTCTGATACATGAAAACATCAAAATTTAAAAGTAATTTTTTAATATACGAGGTCTGGTCAAAAAGTATCCGACCTTTTTTTTTCGGGGGAAAAAAAAATGATATACAAGAGGTTTCTCTGGTGGATACAGTGGAGAAGACCTTCCTGCGCATGCATGAATTTTTTCCCTCCCAAAGACAGTGTCAGTCGTCTGCAATTAGTGTACGCGCGAGCTGTGGTAGTAACAAGCCGTCGGATTTTTATTTGTCACAAAATGATGGAACGTTTTGAACAGCGATATTGCATTTATTTTGCCAAAAGCTCGGTGATACCCAAGTAGAAACAATTTGAAAGATTCAACAAGCTTTTGGCGATGAAGCCATGAGCATTACACAAATTAAGGAGTGGTACAACCGTTTCAAAGATGGCCGCACATCGGTGCATAGCGAGCCACGTTCCGGTAGACCATCAACAAGCCGAAACGACGTGGTCATTCACGAAGTGCGGACATTGGTCATGCAGTACCATCGTATCACCATCCGAGAACTTATACATGAGGTGGGGATAAGCCACGGTTCAGTACAATCCATACTGACGGAGGATTTGAACTTGCGGAGAGTGTGCGCTAAATTCGGACCTGTGGACAACGGGAACTTGGCAGCTGCATCACGACAATGCACCCGCACATTCTTCGCATCTGATTCAGACTTTCTTGGCCAAACACAAGACTCCTCTGATTCGTCAGGCTCCATACTCTCCTGACATGGCTCCTTGCGATTTCTGGCTGTTCCCCAAGCTGAAAATACCACTGAAAGGGACCCGATTTGAGTCACGAGAAGACATTATGATAAATTCGACGGCCGAGCTTTACTCCATTCCCAAAGAGGCCTACCTGAAAGTCTTCCAAGCATTGCGGGACCGCTGGGAGAAGTGTGTGCAGTCCCAATGAGATTACTTTGAAGGGGATTAGGGTTTCAGACTTCCAGGTGAGTGATTGTATTTTTCCTGGCAAAAGGTCGGATACTTTTTGACCAGACCTCGTACAGATACAGTGCATTAATTATTGGAAAATACAAATCTAAATCAGTTTTTAAAATGTAAGCACTTAAAAGGAAATGTGCCCACAACAGCAATTAACTGTTGAGATTTTACAAGGGAATAAGTTGTGAGCAGATTTGCTATTATAAGCTTGTTTCTAAGATGCATTTTTTGGTGTGTCAACTATTTAGTGCACTTTAAAGCAAATATTAATTTTACATATTTACTTCTTTCACTTTTTTTTTAATTTTTGAATATTTAATTCAGGCAAGAACCAGACAAAGTTCCAGTGGAACAAGAGATGAGAAGAAAACGCTGGAGATGGACAGAGTGCACAATGAAAAACCTGTGATAGCATTACAAGGTAGACACTTGTTCTGGAATCCTCAAGGTAAGAAAGGTAGAGGGAGACCAAGGAGAAGAGAACTGGAGACAGACAAACCTGTTGACAGCATTACCAGGTAGACACTTGTTCTGGAATCCTCAAGGTAAGAAAGGTGGAGGGAGACCAAAGAACACATGGAGAAGAGAACTGGAGACAGACATGAAGGGGATGAAGAAAACATGGAATGACCTTGAGCTGATGGCACGGGACAGTTAGACTTGGTGTAAGTTTGTTGAAGGCATATTCTCCTTGGTGATGAGTTCAGGCAAGAAAAAGATTTAAAATCAAACTCCATGAGTTTTGATGTTTTTTCTCTTTGCAATGGAGGCGTTATTGCTTATGCAAAAATTTACAGACTTAGATTTATATTATACTCCCCTGTTCACAAAGTTCTGGGACTCATTTTTTTTTTTGGAATTGAATAAGTAGACTTACATACTAGTTGGTTCTATCTCCTTCAAAGTAGTTCCCTTGTGAGTGTATACACTTATTCCAACGTTCCTGCCACTGAAGGAAGCACCTCTGGTAGTCACTTTGCGGAATAGCCCTCATTTGTCTCGTCGCGTTGGCTTGAATCTGCTCAATGTCATCGAATCTACGACCTTTCATTGTTTTCTTAAGTTGCGGGAACAAGAAAATGTCACACGGAGCAAGATCGGGTAAGTATGAAGGATGCGGGAGCAATGGAATGTTGTGTTTCGTCAAAAATGCGTTTGTGGTGACAGACCTGTGTGCAGGTACACTGTCATGATGAACAAGCCAATTGCCTGTGTGCCATTTCTCAGGGTGATGTCTGCGCACAGCGTCATGGAGTCGTTGCAGGACTGTTTTGTAGAATTCCGCATTGACACTCTGTCCTATAGGGACGTATTCATGATGCACCAGGCCATCAATGTCGAAAAACGCTATTAACATGGTCTTGACATTGGACTTGACCTGTCGTGCCTTCTTCGGCCGAGGAGATAATTGCGTTTGCCACTGGGAGGACATTTGCTTTGTTTCCGGGTCATACCCGTACACCCAGCCTTCATCACCAGTTATTATCGAGGACATGAAATTTGTGTCGTTTTTTGCTATCTCAAGGAGGTCAGTGCAAATAGACAACCGATCGTCCTTCTGGTCCTCAGTCAGATGGCGTGGCACGAGTTTCGCTGACACCCGTCTCATGTGCAAATCTTCAGTTACAATTTTATGGCACATACCAATTGATATTCCAATATCATCAGCAACCTCTCTGATAGTCAGACGTTGGTCAGCGCTTATCATTTCTTGCACACGTGCTACGAACTCGTCAGTGTGGGAGGTGGAGGGTCTCCCTTGACGGGGGCCATCTTCAAAGGATCGGAGTCCACTTTTGAAACGGGAATACCACTCAAATGTTTTAGATCTACTTAAACAGGACTCTTCGAAAGCAGTTTGCATCATTTCGAGAGTTTCGGAACCAGTTTTTCCTAGACGAAAGCAAAAATCAATGCACACATGTTGTTGAATTTTGCCGTCCATTTTTGAAACGTGACGAGCACTACTAGGTCACATCCGCTTATACGCTACCACACAGCGCATGTGCAAAATTACAAACTTCAGGTTTGGTACATATAGTGGCACGTGTTTGACACGTGCACTGTGTTAATATCACCTAGCTCCTTATAATGGTTTTACGGATAAAAAATGAGTCCCGGAACTTTGTGAACAGGGTGGTAGTAATTTATAACAGTGACACTTCACATAAATGACAAGATGAAGATTTTAAGAAGATAAAAAATGAAATTATGTGGCAGAACATGTGACATTTTAATGAAGACAAATTTTAATTTAAACTTTAAGAAGACTACAAATACTGCTCAAACCATCTCAGATCTGCTGGTAATATCATCTACAACAGACAGAAATCATGCTAAGTTATAAAAGCAAATTAAAAAATAGTCAAGACAGTGATGGTTATGAAGGGAATTTTATAATTAAAGAATTTAACTGCTTCTACTATTCAAATTACTTTTCTCCATAACTCAAAATGTGGGTTACCAAGCATACTTTCCAGTGGTTTTCCTTGCCTCCCATTAGTTAGTATATGGAAGTTGCCAACAGTTTTTGATAAAAAAAAGTCCGACCTACAAGGCATCGGGAAGGAGAGAGGTTAAGTTTGACATCTTGGCAGGCGAAAAAGTAAACAACAGTAGGCCTACTTATTAAGACTACTGGAGACAGAAAGTTGTGGAGAGACACGCTTACCTATGCCACCACGTGTGATACTTGACAAAGAAGATTATTACTTTTAGCAGCCCCTTTCATTATTTATAAATATTCTATTAAAGTATGCATTTTCTTCTCCTTAAATATTGTAAGATTGTGTTCTTCCATTTTGTTTCTTTATTATCTTTGTTCTTATCTAATGTTAGCTCTTATTATTCTTTGTTCTTCTTCACCTCTTGGTCTTTCTTATTTATTTTATCTTGTGTCATTTGTTTTTGCTTGTCTCCAGCTTTTTCCTATTATATTTGCTCTTCACATTTTCAAATTAATCTAGTTAACAATGCATGACCAGATAAGGGCAGAAGACATACCATATTCGGCTGATGATACAACTTTCCATCTAGTTTTATTCCCGCAAATATGACTCTCCCCCCTTGCTGATTCGCTCTGATTTCACCAAGGTGTGACTGCAAAAAATGAAGGATATATAATAACATTACAAACAGATGGATTTCTTCTAAGCTTTCTCTTTTTTTTTGAATTGGTGAATACTCTGAAAATGATAAATTTATGTTTTGAACAGGTGAATTTATAGTCTGAACAGATAAGTCTTAATATTAGTCAGCAACACAGACTGTTAAACTTTGGAATAGGTTGATCTTCATATAAACATGATCACTACTTGATGGAAATAATAATATTAATAAAAAATACTCATTGCGGTAAAATTTTCAAAGAAATATTCCTGGGTCTAAAATATGTAATAAAAGTAAACACTTCCTACATATGATAATAAGACATCACTTTAGCATTGTAGTAAGGGGAGTGTGGGGTTATGATGTTAATACAGTTTGTTGTTAAGAAATCTTAGTGTACTGAATGAGGTCAGCTGTGAAGGTCCCTGAATATAATAAATATTAGAGTAAATTTCCAGGGCACCTTTCTACTACCACCACTATGATCTCATTCAGACTTATTCTAGATAGACTGTAAGATGACTACGTTTGGTGTCTAGGGTTATGAAATGTTAGTGTAAGGTTGCATTAACCAACTGAACATATAAACAATTACACAAATTATTTTATTATCTAATACAACAAAACAGTACCACGACAATCACATACAAACTACACTTTAAAAGACTATCTTTAGTAAGTCAGTGGTTGAAAGTTTGGTAGTTAATGTTTTTTCAATTTATTGTCCTGAATCTAATTTATTTGGAATCAGGACTGTCAATCAAAAGTGAAATCATAGAAATTAATTACATCAATCAATTTATACAATGGATCTTCTGTCCATAATACACATATTATTATTATATAAGGGTGTAGTGTATTTTCTAACTGAGGTGACTTCTAGTATACACTGGTAGATTGTTTATTATCATCAACTCTGCATGTTGTTTGTAAGTTTTTGTGGACACTGATGGAATGTTTATATCACTATTCCCAGTCTCTTAATTTTAATATAATGTTAGTTGAGCGATCAGGTGCCGAACATGCACCTATCTTTGTAATATGATGTAGGAATCTTCCTGCACTTCGCTGAATGACAACCTTCAGCTCCCACTTCTTCAAGAATGATGGTGGTCTACAGTTGTCTCCAAAAAAGGCAAGACTGTGGCATGAATATATCGGCCCACTGTAGTCTGGCACCAGTTATTGACAGCCACCAAAAACCTCTGAAATCAGAAGGATATGCCTCCTTCGTAATCAACAGCCTACAATAATACTCAACAACCAGTACAGGCACATTACAAACAAACATGTAAGATCAGCTCTTTACGACAATCCCTTTCACCAGTTTCTTTTGATGTGACCAGGTATACCAGTATTCCTCTCCCCTAATAGTTACAACGCCTCTGCAATTCCAGCAATAATCTGTTGTCCATACAATAGGATAGGTATTATGCTCCTGATGATAATCATATATAATTTAGTTGGTCTACACCTCTTTGATAGTCTTTCATATGCTGGATCAATCTCTAGACTCTGTTTTGAGTCTGCCATAGACTCACTTACTTACAGTCGTATATTAGTATCTCACATTCAAATTTTATTTTAAATAAAATGTTAAGAAAATCAATCTTACCACAGATGCAAGGAAATAACACAAGTAAATGATGACTAGGCAATAGAATATGGCACATTTTCGATCTGCCCTATGTCCAGGCGTTTCCTGTGTTAGAAAATTCTCCGCCTGCTCTCATCGATCTTGCTTTACACAAAATTTACTTGAAATGGCAGTGAACAGTTCCCGTTTCGTACCAATATCTACTGCTTTGTCCAATGGGACCATGTTTACATTTATTTTTGAATCTATCGTTTCAAATAACAACTCCCAATATGTTTCCAAGGCAAATATATTTTTAGTTTTAGGTCAACCAATCATACTTCGCCTTCCTTCAAAATCCACCCAATCAAATATCCCGTACCTTTTAACCTCATTTACCCAAAGTCGTTTTTTCAAAACATGCCATAAAAAATTATAAGCAGGCATGATCTTTACTTGACAGTCTGGTCGGATCCACTATAGTATTATGGCTATAATTAGTTAATTAATGGACTATTTGCGTAACTATTACCATATTCTTTGTCAACAAGTCCTAAGGTACACAAATATACAATTTATATGGGACTAGTTGGCTTGGTTCAGAAGTACACAGTTGTTTTTTTTTCTATGTTAGTGTTTTTATTTTTAGTCTACCACACGTTCAATTCTTTTCCATGTGCTGTCTTCTCTATTTACGTGATAATTACGTCCTTTGAAATAAGAGCTAAGGTTGTTTTTGTGACACGAGTTGTCTACATGTTCTAACTTTTTCCTCGTATTTTGGGGAAACCCCTAAGGCAAGGCTTGCCCCTGTGCTGGTATTGGCTTTTAGTTTAAAATCAATGCGAAACGAATTAGCATTTCATCTATCCTTTCCCCTCCTCGTTCCACAATACATTTTAGACAAATATTTTCTTAGAACTAGGAAAAGTGATTATGTCAAGGACGAATTTGAAAAATTGGGTACCGTTTTGTTCGGCTATTCGTTAGCAAATAATAATCTGAAGGCGTAGGCGATACCAACAGTTCTAGCAGAAAATTCTTTTATACTTTCTTATTTTGCCTTTATGCCCTATATTGTTATATATTAATTTAGATATTGTATTTAGAAATTCACTACAGGGAGGAGCAGTGCTTCTTTTTGAGTGTAAACAAAAAAGAAACAAAACTATGAAAATTGGTAACAGTTTTTCTGCTCATAATTTAGAGCTATTTGTTTTTTAGCTCCTGAAGGAATATGTGGCCATTTTTATATTTGGCCACCTTACAGGAAGCCTGTGTCAAAGCACTTCATCATTGGTGGCTTCTGCAGCACTTCATAGTTGGTGACTTCTACAGCACTTCATCATTGGTGGCTTCTGCAGCACTTCATCATTGGTGGCTTCTGCAGCACTTCATCATTGGTGGCTTCTGCAGCACTTCATCATTGGTGGCTTCTGCAGCACTTCATCGTTGGTGGCTTCTGCAGCACTTCATCGTTGGTGGCTTCTGCCGCACTTTATTTTACATAATGAGGCTGCCAGCCTGTCATAATCTCACAGTAGTCATCTAATAAGGTACACCTGAGGGAGCAATGATCCCATTCTTCCTTTGCCTTCCCAAAGCCTCCCCCCTCCAATTTCTGAAGAACCACTTAATATCAGAAGATAGGAGACTGACTAATCTCATGTCAGCAGAAAGATGTAGGCACTGAAAGAGATTCAAACCCTCAACTTCCTTCCAGTCTCTCTAGCAGTTGCAATCTTAACTCTAAACTTACCATTTCCCTGCCCTGTGTTTTTATTCTTATAGATACATGCCCATATGCAAATCAGAGAATGCAACACCATCTGCAACTATCAATCTTTTTTTAATCAACTCTAAATAGTAAAATCAAGTATTTTAAAAACATGAGGAGTGCGTATTAAAAAAATCATTTCCATTTTCATAATCAAGAAATGACATTTTGACAAGATCACCAATGTGGGAATAATGGAAAGAACCAAATACCAGTGGAACAAGAGGTGAGGAAAAGACACTGGTGTTAGAAAGGATACACATTGAGAAAAACCTGCTGATAGCATTACAAGGTTGTCCTTGTTCTGCTACTCCCAGGTTAAGAGAAATAGAGGTAGACTAAAGCACGGAATGGAATCAGACGTATATATGAGTATGAAGAGGATAAAGAAAACATGAACAGAACTTGATGGGAAAGCACAGGACAGGAAGGCATAGCACATATTTGATCTGTGCTCCACAGGGAGCTGAAGGTAATGAACGAATGAGGATTGAAGAAATGACACTTTTACTGAGAAAGTTTATAACAATACTGACATTCATATGACACTCTACTGAGAATGTTTATAGAAGTACAGACATTCATTTGACACTTTTACTGAGAATGTTTATAACAATAAAGACATTCATATGACACTCAACAGAGAATGTTTATAGAAGTACAGACATGTTTATGACACTTTTACTGAGAATGTTTATAACATTAAAGACATTCATATGACACATTTACTGAGAATGATTATAGCAATACAGACATTCATATGACACTTTTACTGAGAATGTTTATAGTGATACAGACATTCATATGACACTTTTACAGAGAATGTTTATAACAATACATACATTCATATGATACATTTACTGAGAATGTTTATAGCAATACAAACATTCATATGACACTTCTGTGGTGAAGTGGGATGTTATAAATATTTATAGGGGACTTAGTGTACTGACTGAGATCAGCTGTGAAGGTATATATATCTAATAAGAGTAGTGTATTATATATAACCTTACTTGCTGCCACATATGTATACCTCAGTCAGAATTATTCTGGGATAGTGTGATGACTACGTTATGTGTCTAGGGTATGTGTATGATGAAGTGTAAGTCATAACAACAACAGACAGATAAACAATTTAATTTATTCCACTACACTTGACAACACTGTGACACTCACATACATAAATCACTCTACAAGGATATCTTAAAGGAGTCACTGATAACTTTTCAAATAACAATATGTATTCATTGCTGTCATGAATGTATATGTGTCCTGATTCAAATACAAAGGGAACCAGGAATCACAATCAATTTTAATTACAAGTTATATGTACAGAATTTATCAATATGAATATTGTAGTGACATATATTATTAAAAGTATCCTATGTGTGTCAGTGGTGTAGTAGTAATATGAGGTAATACTGGTTTTGTTTTGTTCAAGCTCTGTTGGTATTTGTCATCATGACTTCAATAGTTTGTCTTTATTGGAACTAGTATTGGAGATGTTCTCAGTTCCTGATATTAAAACAATTAAATTCCCCTCTTAATTGTATTTTACACTGTCATTTTAAGATGGGGGTACATAATGTTGAGCTCAGCTGGCCACATCAGCTTATCTTGCGTGATGGCGGCAGGAAAAGACTCCTCTGCTCAATTTCTCCCCTGGGCTCTGGAGACACCTCACTGATAGCTAAATGGACCAAGGAGTATGCTGTCCGACTCTGGATTCAGCAAAGCTCTGACCAGGTGCTGCTCAATAACGTCAAGACCACGGTCCCACAATTCATGGAAATAAACACAGATACGTTGACTAGCAATGAATTCTGGCACAAATACTGGCACAAATTCCCATCTGCTTATGTTCCAGGCTTTTATTTAGCAAAAATATGAGCTGGCTTCAACGCACTGTTGCTTTATCAAGCTTATTTGAACTAGTGGTCTCGAACTAACGCTCCTAAGTGATTATATCAGCGAGTCTGGCCAATGGAGCCACGTTTCGACAAGTGTTTGAAAAATTTTTACCTTCCTACGTCTCCCCTAACAACCAAGGATAGCATTTATAGTCCGACTAATCGTGTTTAGCCTTACATATCATTCCAGCCAATCAGTTCAAATGTAACTTGTGGCCCATTTCCCGTACAATGGTGGTTTAAAAAATCTACCACTGAGCGATTCTGATTTTGGGTGTTGTCTGACAGCACCATCATTTTATTTTGGCTATAACTTGTTAATTCCTAGACTATTTGCATAACACTTAACATATTCTTTGTCATCAAGCCCTAAGGAACCCAAATATACAAATTTAAAAGAGCTAAGTGGCTGCGTTCAAAATATGCAATTTCTTCTACCTCCTGTTTCGAAGATGTGCTGTCTGGGTACTGTAATGTTTTCAAACGTAAACCCATCTAATGTTATCTTTTCTAATAAGCGTTTTTCAGGATTTTAAAACCTAACTCTGGGAAGGTTAGTGTTTTTATCACTGTCCGTCCGAAAAAGTTAGTGCATGTGGCCTTACACGCGTGATAGTAGTAATTGTGTATCGCGTTACGCTTGTTGGGGGTGGCATTAATAGCGAGACGCGTGTTTAATTTTGCATGCGTTCCCGATTTTCAGCCCTCCCTTCTTTCTATTTGAGTCCATCTGTTCGTTCGTTTTGGTAACGTAGTATAATTAATGTTAGGATTAATTTAGGTCATTACGCAGTGTGCCTCTCAATGTTTTTCTTAGAAATGCAATACCCATTTTAATGTGTTGTGGAAACGCTTGTATTTATGCAGTGGCTTATATTTAACGTGGAAACGTTACAATTTGCAGACGAAGCATAAAACAAAGGGGATTTCGAGTACTGTCATTGTGACAGCACTGTTCTTTACCATTCTTCTTCCTTTCTTTATTATATGTATTTATTAGGCTTTGCATTTACCTTTTAATTTATATATGTGGATTAGAATATTTCACGACACCTCCCCTCTTAAAACAGACATCCCATGTCAGTCCTTTATTCTATATACACATAGATAAATGTAAGTCAACTTGACTTTACTCTGCTGTGGTGCTATCATGGTTTTATGTAGTTGGGTCCATTCAGAGTAGGCACTACTCATGAAATCTGCCTCAGACTTCTACAACCAATAATATATTTCGGTTATGTTACTGAACAGCCGCAAGTGTGAGTGCTTGTCTTAATGCTGCTTCGCAACCCGTATTCACCATTTCTCTTCTCTGAGTCTGCGCAATGACATGTCCAGAGAACATTATATTTCCCTCAAAATGTACGTTATGAGGAGATAACATATACCTGGTGATAGCAGAGTTTTCGTAGTGGATCCCATAATCTTCTTATTATCCTGTATGAAACATTCGGAATATCCTCAATCAAAGAGGCAACTCAGGGATTCATTACGTTCCTCCGAAATGTTTACATCCAACAATTTTCTCATCATTCTAGAGAAGACACTAGGCGCATTCTTCAATCCAAATGGCAATCTATTAAACTCATAGTGTCCTTCTGAGGTACTAAAAGCTAGGTATGGTCTAACCTCAGGCTTTACTGGAATCTGATAGTATCCTTTACTCAGATCCACTTTTGAGAAATATTTAGCTTTATTTAGTCTGGCAAACAGCTGATTTGTATCCGGCAATGGATCCACCTGTCCTTCTGTAATAGCATTCAGTCTCCTGTAATCTATACAGAGTCTATGTTCTCCAGAGGGCTTCCTTAAGAGTACAACACCGGAACTATACGAAGATTCACTGTGCGAAATAATTCCTTCCTTCAACAGATAGTCTATCTCTTCCTTCAAAGCTTTCTCCTTAGCAAACGGAATCGAATATGGTTTCATACAGACAGGTGTGGGGTCTATCAGTTTCATATCATATTCCAATAGGTTTGTATGCCCTGGTCGGTCTGTTAACACCTCTGCATGATTATTTAGAACCTGTTGCACTCTCTCTTTCTGAGTTTTCGTTAAATGTGTACTGATTTTCACCTGTGCTGCTGTCTCACAGGGGTGTAATGGATATTCAAATGATGAAAGTGGTTCCTTTTTCATCTCCATGGCGATGGACAAGGTCAACAAGTGTGTCTCTTCCTGATGTTCTCTTTCCAAATATTTCTTCAGGAGATTCACATGATAGATTTTTTCTTTCCCCTTCTTATCTATCTTATAATTTGTTCTAGACACCTTCTCTAGAACTGTATATGGACCCTGCCATCCAATTTGTAACTTATTCTGACTCCCGGGCAAAAGAAGCAGTACTTTCTCTCCCACAGCCAAATTTCTGTCTTTCGCCTTCCTGTTATAATAGGCAGCATGTTTCTTCCTGGCTTGTTTCAAATTTTCATTGGCAAGTTTCCAGCCAGTTTTTAAACGAGTGGTCAGCTCATTCACATATTGGTATGAAGATGTAATGTTTTCCTCTGCCTTTTCATCAGTCCACGTTCTTAACAAAGCTACATATGGACCTTTAATTTTGTGGACCTATTTGTCCATGCACCGGTATGGTCTCTTCCACTCGAAGCTCTATAGTGATGATTTTTCTCCCAGAATTATCATGCACAAAACGACCGCTACCAATTTTTCTCTTGGGGCTTTCTCCCCACTTAAAATTCTTGATGAGAGATTTCCTCTCTACATCCTCTTCCTCCAGTTTGTTTAAGTCCGATTGAGGGATTTTCGGCTTATCCTGGGGTAAGACATCTTTTTGCACTCTCCGCATAGTGGCCATTGTAAAACAGTTAAGTGAAGCTTGTCCGTGAAAAGGGGCTTCCCATTCCATTTGGTCCACTTTATCAAATCTATTTTTCTTTTTATTATCAGGCCTAATTTTGCCCCGTGGCGTGTCCAGGTCCTGATCCATGTTCCCACTTGTGGGTGTTCCCTCATGTGCTATGCTACACCTTTCTACAAAATTCTCAATGTCCCATCTTGCTTTGGGCCAATAATAATTGTGAGCCACCTTTTGAATGATGGTACCTATCTTCTCATGGTCCCCATCTGGTTTCACATGTAGGCTCCTTATTAAGTCTGCCCTATATCTTTTAGGAAGTACCAGCTGTCCCTGACCTTTGGATCTAGCTCCAGTCTTCCTATACATCAACTTGTTTTTCATGTAAAAATCTCCCTTGCCTGGAGTTGTATGACAAGTTGACAATTTTCTGAAACAAGGCTTGAGTGTTTTATCCCCAGCCTGTGCCTTCCTCATCTCTTCTGGAGTGGTATCTAACATAATATCCTCCTCCTGTCTTGAGGTCGACCTGACCTGAAGGGTGGCCATATACACAGGTTTCCTTCTGCAACGGTCAGTGTCATGATTGTCCATCTGACAATTCTTACACCACCTTTTTCCTTGGTTGAAAGATTTTCTTTCATCATATTTCCTTTCATCGAATTGTGGGAATTTATTTTATTTTCATACCGTGGCCTATCAAACTGGTGCTTACCTTTGTTTTGATCCCTAGGATCAAATTTATTAAAGTTCTGTGGTGCCCTAAAGTTATCCACCTGTTTCTTTTTATTACCTGTTACCTCTGCTTGAGCTGCTTGATACCTTTCAGCAACATTTAGCAACTCACCCAGCCTCTCTGCACCTTGTTCCATGAGAAACTTTCTCAGGTCTGGAGCCATGGACTCTCTTAATTGCTCTATAAGGACCATTTCCTTAAGATCTTGGGTTTTCCCCAGAGAAGTCCATTTCTCCAAGTATGTCTCTATTCGTGCAGAGAACTGGTGATAGGTTTCACCTGACAGTAGTTTAGCATTCCTAAATTTTTTCCTATAAAATTCTGCATTCTTTTCATATCTTAACAAAAGAGCCTGCTTTAGCATGTCATAATTTTCCTGATCACCTCTGCTCATTTTTGCAAAAACTTCATAAGCTGCCCCACGAAGTCCTTGAGATAACTTTAAGCTCCACCTTTCTCTCTCTAACCCATACGTGGTAGCTAATAGTTCATACCTATTTAGGTAGCTCTCTATATCATCGTTGATAAAGGTTGATATATGTTGGATTTTTATTCCCGTTAATGATATCCACCAAAAGATAGATATAAGTGGATGGAAGCAGACATCATCATCATCATCAGTTGATAAGATCTCTATGGTGTTGTTTGCTCCACTGTAGTGTATGGAATGTCAACTTGACCTACGCAGTGGTGTGTAGACATGGATTGAGTGTATAATGTGCGAATGATGATAAGGGTTCGTGTTGTTGACAAATGTTCTTTTCTCACACTCATGTATGACTGGAAGTCATCGACACCAACGACTGTGTACCTTTTCTAAAGTTTAATTGGACGTACACACTCGACAGCACAGATAGTGACAAATCACAGGTTGCCATAATACATCATAGTACAGTGGATAAATGGTCTTGCAATGTTACATGGGCACTCATGTAGAATAAGTGTATAATGGACTGTCAGTAGCCAAGCACTCAGTATCGCCCATACATATATCATCTGACTTCACTGACTGAGCACGTCAGCTTATAAACAATATTTCAGATGGCTTCTAAACCTAATCTCGTCTAGCGACGATTCTTCAACATAATGTTCAGCACATATTTTTCCATATAATAATATTGAACCGCTAGCAATGGGTTCTCATGTGTAGCAGTGATCTCTGGACTGATCAAGCGATAATACGGGCATCCCTTTTCTCTTCTTGAAAGTCACTACATGTTTTGGTTCCAAGATGGCTTCACTCGTGAGCTGTCACTCACGTTTGGATACAGATAATGAATCTGTCCTAAAGTTAGTCATTCATAAAACATTTCATTGCTCTGTAGATTTGATCATGAACAATTGACTGCAATCTACAGGATATAGTGCTGCTAGGAATCGAAGTCGTTTTCATCGAGTCAAATATATTCTCTTAGACATTCAAATCGTAACTATCGAAAATGGTGGCTTCGATCGAGAGTTCATAAGAGTATCTTTGATTACCTTGGTATAGGAAATATGAAACTGCCATTCCTTGGCAATACGAATAAACACTGGGGTAAAGCATACACGATAGGTTTAGACGACTATCACTTTCCCCACAAATACTGAGATCACTTTTTCCCCGGCGACAGGCCGACATGGAAAAACACAGTCCCTATCAGGACGAAGCCAAATCACACCACACTCTAGCGACACATTCGCCGAATAGCCTTTGACCTCTCTAGAGACAACAGAACATATAGTTCGACTTAGATATGTAAAGATATACAGATATAAGACAGACTCGTCCTACTCAGACAAACAATACACATAAATTCAGGCCATAGATATTCTGAAGCAAGAACAATCTATTATTACCCAAACAACGAATAAATCGCAGTAAAATGGATTTATCCGCGGAGTTTGATCGAAAGAGCCGACACAACTTTCAAGGGAAGTAACTCAATAATGACTTTCCCTTAAGCACTATTTTGCTTTCAAAATATTTGCGAAGATAACAAGAATACCAATGTATAATATTGTAAGATATCAAAGACTGCACGTAACAGTCTTACCACACCTCCCGGGAAAAAAAAAATGGAACATTTTTTTTTTTTTTTGAAATACATCTAGGAGCAACGTACAATAGGCTCACAACGCATGAATAATGCGCAGATGAAAATATCAGGAATACCTATAACGCCTAATATGAGGCTAAGTCGAATTATGGAGCGACTGGTGAGAATGTGTCTCATAAACTGAGAGAAATTATTTCTCTACAAGTATATTTTTCCAGGAAGGTGTCATCAAAGTATAATACAATTCTGGCAATTACACAATGCCTAAAAAATTCATATCATCATTTCGTATTAGATATCTTAAATTTATGATTTATGAAGAAAAAATCATCAAAGCACAGCGGTGAATAAACATCAATGAACCGCTATGTAGTGATACAATCATTATATTATTAAATTACAAATGTGTATCTATCATGATATAGAAAAGGAACTACTATAGAACTAGACATATCAAGAAGTCTAAGCCCTAATAGTTATGTGGAATCATGTGGGCATCTTGACAGAATGTCTGCCATCACATTATCTGATCCACGAATAGCTCGCACAGAGAAATGAAAAGGTTGAAGAGCAATTGCATATCGAGTAGACCTCGAGCTCTTCAAATTCTTACTCTGTATAGCAGTAAGAGCTTTTTGGTCGGTTTCTACTATGAAATGTGCGCCTAGAAGGAATCTCTGTAGTTTGAGGATCGACCAAACCATAGCTAATAGCTCACGGTCTAAAACCGAATAATTCCTTTCTGCCGCATTAAGTTTTCTGGAAATATACATTACAGGATGCAGAGTTCCAGAGTACTCTTGCATTAGTGCCGCTCCAATCCCAGTGGATGAAGCGTCACTACGAAGAACGAATGTCTTATCTTTAGTGGGTAGCACTAAAATAGGTGGTGTTGAAAACAGTGTTTTAATCTTATCCAGAGAGCATTGGCATTCCTGAGACCAGTGGACCACATTAGGCGAACCTTTCTTTAGAAGTGTTGAGAGAGGTGCCATGATAGAGGATAGATTCTGAATGAATCTGCCATAAAATTGAATAAGACCTAACAGACTTCTCACCTGTTTTTTAGTCTTAGGGATTGAGATGTTAAGTATCTTACTAGTATTATGGTCCTCTGTCTTTAGGAAACCATGACCAACTCGGTGGCCTAGGAAAGAAATTTCGCTAAAACCAATATAGGCTTTAGAGGGTTTCGCTGTCAGGTTGTGCTCACGCAAAGTAGACAGCAATTCATCTAACCCTGAATAGTGATCTTCCCAAGTATCGCTGAAAAGACAGATGTCGTCTAGATATGCAATGACATCTGACCGATAAGATAGGATTCGGCGCATCATGCGTACGAATGTAGCTGGTGCGTTCATAAGACCGAAAGGCATAAAATTCCATTGGAACAAACCTCTAGGTGTTGAAAAAGCCGTGAGAGGTTTGGCGCGTTCAGATAAAGGAACTTGCCAATATCCTTTAGACAAATCAAGTTTAGTGAAAAAATGAGATTTGGAGAGTCGAGTAAGTAGCTCTTCCAGTAAAGGCATAGGTTCGGCATCGAACTTCGTTACTTGATTCAATTTTCGATAGTCAACGCAAAGACGTATGTTATTGTCTTTTTTACGCACAATAACCATCGGCGAAGAATATGCAGAGGTGGATGGTTCGATTATTTTCAAATCTATCATCTCATCCAACTCTTTCTCGACCTGTGCTTGAAAATGTATAGGTATAGGATAAGGTCTAACCCTAATAGGAGTATGGTCAGTTAGAACAATGTCATGTTGAATGACATTCGTTTGTCCAGGGATGTCAGTGAGTACATCCTGAAATGTTTGCAACATAGTTGAAACTTGTCGCTGTTCTCCTAGAGACAAATCAGGAGAGACAGTAACGTTCTTCCATGATTCACTGGAATGAAGTGGGATCATTGGAAGAGGAAGATTTACATCTGAAAAACTTGTTTCCTCATCCTGTATCACGGACAGTGATGAGTAATGACCATGTTGTACTGGAGAATTGTCCGTTGCTTGGAAAATGGGTTGCAAATAATCCGGACGTTCATGGAATTCAGTAAGCATATTGATGTGGAAGGTTTTATGCTTCCCATCAATATCGACAATATAGTCGACATCGGAAATTTTCGATATTATATCGTACGGACCTTTCCAAGAAATAAGTAATCTGTTTTCCCTACAAGGTAGTAATACAAATGTTTTGTCACCAGGACAAAGTTGTCGTAAGCATCTCTTCTTATTGGCAAATTGCCTTGCCTTCTGTTTCGCAAATTCAGAAGAAGAAGTTGCTAATTTGCATGCTTCGATAATTTTTTGTCTCAACGCGATGACATATTCGTAGGATGACTTTGTGTCATCGTCAATATTGTCAGATGTTATGAGATCGTGAAGCAACGACATAGGGCCACGCGGACGCGCGCCAAAGACGAGTTGAAAGGGAGAAAATCCCGTATGTTCATTGGGTACCTCTCTGTAAGCGAAGAGGGCCGCAGGTAAAACTCTGTCCCAGTCTTGAGGATGATCCTCAGTTATCTTCCCCAGTAAGTTTTTAAGTGTTCTATTAAGGCGTTCGACCATACCATTAGACATTGGATGGTAGATACTACTTAAAGATCTATCTATCTGCAGAGTAGACATTACTTGAGACATGGTATCTGATATTAGTTGGGTGCCATGGTCTGACAATATCTCTCCGGGGAACCCCAGACGAGAAAATATAAGCCAAAGAGCATCTGCAATATCAGCAGTAGTAATGCTCTTCAGAGGAATAGCCTCTGGCCAACGTGTGCACATATCAACACACGTCAAGATAAACTGATGTCCTCTGGCAGACTTGATCTTAAATGGACCAATAATGTCTATGGCCATTTTTTGAAACGGCCGAATAGGAATGTCCGCCGCCTGAATGGGTGCAGCATGCCGTGGACCTTTGGATTTAACTTCCTGACATACTTTACAAGATCGACAATAAATCCGTATGTCCTTGTTTACCAATGGCCAAAAGAAAGCCGCAAGGACTCTTGACTTAGTACGGGAAAAACCCATGTGTCCAGCACACTGAGAGTCGTGAGCGTGCTGCAAAATTTTAACTCTCAAATTCTTGGGAACCAGGATTTGAGAATGACTTGACGTAATGGAGTCTTGAACCATACGTACAAGTACGCCATTCTTCTTTGTAATCCACGATTTACGACTTGTGTCTTTATTCGGATCACCTTTAGTTGCAAGAATGAAGAATTTCTTCAGAGTGGGATCATCTTCTTGCTGTTTTATAAACGAGTCACGAGAAATTACCAAGGGATTATCTTGGTTATGCACTTCATTATCTTCAGTAGATGAAGTTTGAGGCATATTAAGAGCCTGAGCTCTAGTGACTACAGCGTTAGCAATCTGCATGTTTTGCCTTTCCCACGTGGAAATTTGTTGCGGAGTGCATTCCTTGACTCCATGAATGCGACCGATGATGAGGTCAGCGATCGGATTCGGAAGAAGACATGCGTGTACATCTCCTGTAAAGAAAGGAGTAGCAATCCTAATGATAGCAGTAGAGTATTTCTCTAATGTGCCGCCAAATGTTACACATTTGACTACTTGTCCAGTGGCACGGGAAGGATCTACGAGTGACTGCCTAACACCAATTGTGGTGCATCCAGAATCAAATAGCACAGAGACTGGATTGTTATTCACTAAACCCTTATGTAAGACAAGAGAACCTCTTCCATCATGCGCGACTGATGCTGGAAGAGCAGGAAGAGGATGGCCACAGCTTAAAGTAGACACTGTGGTTGGCTCAAATAACGTTTTGCATTGGGGGCACTGAGATGCTCTCCCAAAATCAAAAGCGGCACATGCCATATTACTAGCATCATTATTATCTTTACTCTGTTTATAGGCTTCATGGGACTCTTGTTGTGCAGAGTTTGCCTGAAAATGTGGTTTATGTCTTTTGTTTTGAGATCTACCTCGGTTATTATCACCTCTGTAGTTATTGTTACCTCTATTGTAACCCCTATTTGGGTTTGAGTCATAGTTCCCTTGGTTACCATTATCATATTCATTATAATGAGTATCTCTGTAATTATGATCTTGTTGACTCCAAGACGGATAACCCTGATAGTTTCTATAATTACTTCCTCTACGGAAATTCCTATAATTATGACCACCCCTGTGTCGAGAGCTATCAGGTCGTCTCCAGTTCTTTGAAGAAGAACCCTGAAATGATTGGTTACCTTGGTTTTGATAACTATTATGGTTACCTTTTTTATCAAATCTGTTTTGAGGTCCCTGAAATCTGTGTGAATAATTGGGATTGTATGGTGTTGCTGAAGCAACTGGCATACTCTCCTTAATCTTAGTGTTGCCAAAAGTCACGTCGGGGTGTGCAGTGACATATTGGGAACAATATTCTTCCATTTCTTTTAGAGATTTGGGTTTACGCTCATGTATAAATTCAAGGAAAGGTTTGTTCACACATGACATAATCTTATCTCTGAGCAACAAATCCATAAGTCCTTCATACGTTTTTTCTGTTTTGGAAAGCTCAATCCAACGATCAACTGTGAGACGTGCCTTTGCAGTGAATTCTGAGAATTCTACACCCGTCTCAGGTACCATCGTTTTAAATAAAAGGCGATAGCCTTCCTCACTTAGCTGATATTTTTTTATCAAAGCCGCCCTAATGACATCATAATTATCCTTATCTGCTTCTCCTACAAGGCATAATCTAGTCAAAGATTCACCTTTCAAGTTTTCTGATAATTGATTAGCGTATTGTGATTTATCCACATTATGTGTACGACAAGAACGTTCAAATCTATCCAGCCAGAATGTAATATCGTCACTGGACTGATTGAACGGTGGAACCTTAACCTTGTAAGTAGAAGGTTTACCATTACCACTAGATGCCTGATTAACATTACTCATACTTGTCAATCTCAATTTCTCCAACTCAAATTCATGTTCTCTTATTGCTTTTTTTCTTCAGCCTCTCTGTCTAATCTTTTTTGTTCAGCTTCCCTGTCTAATCTTTTTTGTTCAGCTTCCCTGTCTAATCTTTTTTGTTCAGCTTCACTGTCTAATCTTTTTTGTTCAGCCGCAGCTTCTCTTTCTAATTTTTTTTGTTCAGCTTCAAATCTCCTTTCCTCTACCTGCATCTGCAATTTCTTTTGTTCAGCAGCAGCCTCAGCTTCTCTTTCTAATCTTTTCTCTTCCGCCATAGCTTTTCTTTCTTCTGCAGCTAATCTTTTCTCTTCTGCCATAGCTCTTCTCTCTTCTGCAGCTAATGCTTTGTCATATTGAGCAACTGCCCATTGTTCTAATTGTTGACCAGTCTTATCAAGGGCTTTCCCTTGTGTAATGAAGTATTCTAATGTAGACATGATGTCTAACAATAATACTAATCACCTGAATCAATAATAATACCACAAGTTCTCAATGACTTGATTAATCAGTATACTATCCCAATATCTGTGGGTCACAAGCCTTTAATAAGGTCTTGTATAATAGTAATAATAATCAGGTACTGGTTTATACCATAATCCAAGTGCAGTGCACAGGCAATTGTGTCTTATGAAATATACCTATATAAAACATATGTCAACCAACAGAATACATAAAGTACAAATAGGACTGACAATACAAGAACGTTTGCAGAAATCAAAATAAATCAAATAGGGAAATCAATGAAAATAATCACTGAATCTGCAAAGAATAACAACACAAATGACGTCACAATATATGAATATAAATTGTGAATAGAACTGAAAGATAGAAAAGGTTAGACCAACAAATTACAAACAAATCAAAACAAAACTAAAGAACAAAGAAATATTACAAAAATAACAATAATTACAGACTTCACAGCTAACACAAAAGCAACAGTTGTCGCAGCAAATTTTCAATCAAGAAAATTGCACCTATAGAAAACGCCCACAACGGACCCTCTATGACGTGGGATATTCTGTTGTGAGGACGCCGCCCAACCTTAAACACAACCCGCTGACATAGAAACTAACATACTATACAAACAAATAACATGTAAACATAAATATATATAAATTATGTGTATGATAGTATGTGTTGCAAAATAGGCTCAGTTTTACAGTAATGGCAAAGTTATTTTTATGAAAATAAACAAACTGCCACTTTATTCAATTAAACATTCTGGCCTTAAATATTAAAGTTCATATATGGAAAACAAGAAGATCCATCGATGAAAATAGGACTTCTTAGTTCACAAATACTGTCTTCCTGTTAACACTGACAAGAATTGATCCAACTGTTCTGTGAAACTCTATAATGTCTAATGTAAAAAATGTCAACAACGCTGACCTACATACTGCATTCACTTGACAGGTCACGTGACGAAGCGTTGACAAAGAGCAAACCAATACTGCAAGTGTGTCGTATCAGCCACAGGAAACGGTCTGGTATCGGTAATCTGTTGACTTCTGAACTTCTGCGAGGTCAAACCCAGAAAGCTGGTCCACCAGTTGATAAAGTTGATATATGTTGGATTTTTATTCCCGTTAATGATATCCACCAAAAGATAGATATAAGTGGATGGAAGCAGACATCATCATCATCATCAGTTGATAAGATCTCTATGGTGTTGTTTGCTCCACTGTAGTGTATGGAATGTCAACTTGACCTACGCGGTGGTGTGTAGACATGGATTGAGTGTACAATGTGCGAATGATGATAAGGGTTCGTGTTGTTGACAAATGTTCTTTTCTCACACTCATGTATGACTGGAAGTCATCGACACCAACGACTGTGTACCTTTTCTAAAGTTTAATTGGACGTACACACTCGACAGCACAGATAGTGACAAATCACAGGTTGCCATAATACATCATAGTACAGTGGATAAATGGTCTTGCAATGTTACATGGGCACTCATGAATGGACTGTCAGTAGCCAAGCACTCAGTATCGCCCATACATATATCATCTGACTTCACTGACTGAGCACGTCAGCTTATAAACAATATTTCAGATGGCTTCTAAACCTAATCTCGTCTAGCGACGATTCTTCAACATAATGTTCAGCACATATTTTTCCATATAATAATATTGAACCGCTAGCAATGGGTTCTCATGTGTAGCAGTGATCTCTGGACTGATCAAGCGATAATACGGGCATCCCTTTTCTCTTCTTGAAAGTCACTACATGTTTTGGTTCCAAGATGGCTTCACTCGTGAGCTGTCACTCACGTTTGGATACAGATAATGAATCTGTCCTAAAGTTAGTCATTCATAAAACATTTCATTGCTCTGTAGATTTGATCATGAACAATTGACTGCAATCTACAGGATATAGTGCTGCTAGGAATCGAAGTCGTTTTCATCGAGTCAAATATATTCTCTTAGACATTCAAATCGTAACTATCGAAAATGGTGGCTTCGATCGAGAGTTCATAAGAGTATCTTTGATTACCTTGGTATAGGAAATATGAAACTGCCATTCCTTGGCAATACGACTAAACACTGGGGTAAAGCATACACGATAGGTTTAGACGACTATCACCTTCCCCACAAATACTGAGATCACTTTTTCCCCGGCGACAGGCCGACATGGAAAAACACAGTCCCTATCAGGACGAAGCCAAATCACACCACTCTCTAGCGACACATCCGCCGAATAGCCTTCGACCTCTCTAGAGACAACAGAACATATAGTTCGACTTAGATATGTAAAGATATACAGATATAAGACAGACTCGTCCTACTCAGACAAACAATACACATAAATTCAGGCCATAGATATTCTGAAGCAAGAACAATCTATTATTACCCAAACAACGAATAAATCGCAGTAAAATGGATTTATCCGCGGAGTTTGATCGAAAGAGCCGACACAACTTTCAAGGGAAGTAACACAATAATGACTTTCCCTTAAGCACTATTTTGCTTTCAAAATATTTGCGAAGATAACAAGAATACCAATGTATAATATTGTAAGATATCAAAGACTGCACGTAACAATCGTCTTTCTCAACAAAATGATCTAAATGAAAATTCATAGCTGAGGTTGAGGCTCCCTGGCTAGCAGTGGCATCAGAGGCAAAGGGACTGGCACCATTTTCAGGAGCATGGCCCTGAAACTCAAACTCCCTTAGTCTTAACTCATGTTCCCTTTGTAATCTCTTCTCCTCCTTTTCGGCTTCCCTTTCTGCAGCTAATCTCTTCTCTTCTCTTTCTGCAGCTAATTTCTTCTCTTCTCTTCTCTTTCTGCAGCTAATCTTTTGTCTTCTCTTTCTGCTTCCAATTTCTTAGCCTCAGCCTCAATCTGCAACCTCTTAATTTCTTTTTCAGCCTCTAACTTTCTTTCGGCTTCAAACCTTCTTTCTTCGCGTTCAATAAATTTGTCACATTCCGTAGTGACATAGGCAACCATAACTTGCCCATCTAATCCTAACTCTTTTGCAGTCTGAACAGCAGCAGATCGAAATTTGGCCAGGTCCGCCATTGTCTATCAGGTAAGTTTATAAAATGTCTAACTAACAATTCAATCTCTAAATATATATCTAATGGACAACACAGGCACCGAGAGCTCAACCTTATTTAATTCCACCCAAGGATACCTTTTAATTCTTATATTCCCTGAAGTGAATTACCCCCAATATTTTTAATAGGTAAAGATTCAAAATCCCAAGAGCGAGCCCCCAATATATGTGGTGAAGTGGGATGTTATAAATATTTATAGGGGACTTAGTGTACTGACTGAGATCAGCTGTGAAGGTATATATATCTAATAAGAGTAGTGTATTATATATAACCTTACTTGCTGCCACATATGTATACCTCAGTCAGAATTATTCTGGGATAGTGTGATGACTACGTTATGTGTCTAGGGTATGTGTATGATGAAGTGTAAGTCATAACAACAACAGACAGATAAACAATTTAATTTATTCCACTACACTTGACAACACTGTGACACTCACATACATAAAACACTCTACAAGGATATCTTAAAGGAGTCACTGATAACTTTTCAAATAACAATATGTATTCATTGCTGTCATGAATGTATATGTGTCCTGATTCAAATACAAAGGGAACCAGGAATCACAATCAATTTTAATTACAAGTTATATGTACAGAATTTATCAATATGAATATTGTAGTGACATATATTATTAAAAGTATCCTATGTGTGTCAGTTGTGTAGTAGTAATATGAGGTAATACTGGTTTTGTTTTGTTCAAGCTCTGTTGGTATTTGTCATCATGACTTCAATAGTTTGTCTTTATTGGAACTAGTATTGGAGATGTTCTCAGTTCCTGATATTAAAACAATTAAATTCCCCTCTTAATTGTATTTTACACTGTCATTTTAAGATGGGGGTACATAATGTTGAGCTCAGCTGGCCACATCAGCTTATCTTGCGTGATGGCGGCAGGAAAAGACTCCTCTGCTCGATTTCTCCCCTGGGCTCTGGAGACACCTCACTGATAGCTAAATGGACCAAGGAGTATGCTGTCCGACTCTGGATTCAGCAAAGCTCTGACCAGGTGCTGCTCAATAACGTCAAGACCACGGTCCCACAATTCATGGAAATAAACACAGATACGTTGACTAGCAATGAATTCTGGCACAAATACTGGCACAAATTCCCATCTGCTTATGTTCCAGGCTTTTATTTAGCAAAAATATGAGCTGGCTTCAACGCACTGTTGCTTTATCAAGCTTATTTGAACTAGTGGTCTCGAACTAACGCTCCTAAGTGATTATATCAGCGAGTCTGGCCAATGGAGCCACGTTTCGACAAGTGTTTGAAAAAATTTTACCTTCCTACGTCTCCCCTAACAACCAAGGATAGCATTTATAGTCCGACTAATCGTGTTTAGCCTTACATATCATTCCAGCCAATCAGTTCAAATGTAACTTGTGGCCCATTTCCCGTACAATGGTGGTTTAAAAAATCTACCACTGAGCGATTCTGATTTTGGGTGTTGTCTGACAGCACCATCATTTTATTTTGGCTATAACTTGTTAATTCCTAGACTATTTGCATAACACTTAACATATTCTTTGTCATCAAGCCCTAAGGAACCCAAATATACAAATTTAAAAGAGCTAAGTGGCTGCGTTCAAAATATGCAATTTCTTCTACCTCCTGTTTCGAAGATGTGCTGTCTGGGTACTGTAATGTTTTCAAACGTAAACCCATCTAATGTTATCTTTTCTAATAAGCGTTTTTCAGGATTTTAAAACCTAACTCTGGGAAGGTTAGTGTTTTTATCACTGTCCGTCCGAAAAAGTTAGTGCATGTGGCCTTACACGCGTGATAGTAGTAATTGTGTATCGCGTTACGCTTGTTGGGGGTGGCATTAATAGCGAGACGCGTGTTTAATTTTGCATGCGTTCCTGATTTTCAGCCCTCCCTTCTTTCTATTTGAGTCCATCTGTTCGTTCGTTTTGGTAACGTAGTATAATTAATGTTAGGATTAATTTAGGTCATTACGCAGTGTGCCTCTCAATGTTTTTCTTAGAAATGCAATACCCGTTTTAATGTGTTGTGGAAACGCTTGTATTTATGCAGTGGCTTATATTTAACGTGGAAACGTTACAATCTGCAGACGAAGCATAAAACAAAGGGGATTTCGAGTACTGTCATTGTGACAGCACTGTTCTTTACCATTCTTCTTCCTTTCTTTATTATATGTATTTATTAGGCTTTGCATTTACCTTTTAATTTATATATGTGGATTAGAATATTTCACGACAACTTCTAATGAGAATGTTTATAGAAGTACAGATATTCATATGACAGTTACAATCACCTGTAGTTTGTCTATAGATAGATGCTTATCTTGTTCCTCTACTGTTGGCTCTTGCCAATGTTTCTCAATTACCACTGGCTGCTGGCTACTCAGAGTGGATCGATACAAGCCAGGTTTCATCTGCTCTAGACGTCGTCCCTTCATCTGCCTAAGGACATGTTTCTCGATGTCCAGGGCCAGGCAAACCTGAGCTCTGAACTGTCTTTTCTTGCGAAGATTTTCTTCTTTGGACTCAACAGCTTTAGGATTGTTAATGGAAATAAATGACAATTTTGAAACAGTGCAGTGAAAAGATTAAGAAAGAAATTTTGAGAATAATGATCTTTTTGTGATGCAATAGTGATTGCTCTTCCTAAATTTAATTTTTTTTTCTGTATGAACCAATAAAACATTGTTCTGTCCCATACAAACATTCCAAAACATGGACATAATACCAGAAATCACTGACTATATACTTCACTTCATCATAAGTATTTTTAAAAATCAGCAATAACATTGATAAATAATATGCAGTAACCTGGCAGAGAACAGTAGAAACAGAGATGCATAGCATGAACCAGAGATGGAGCATCACATGATGGATGACTGCCGACTGGGGCAAAGTGGAAATAGTTTTTTGCTGCCCTACAAGATGCCACCCGGCATGATGGTCACTGAATTGCTTTGTCAGTCAGCGGACAAGGACCAGATAAGAAGAAGAAGAATACACAGTGGAGCCACATTTAGTTCCCTCAAGGTGTCTGAGAAGACAGTGGAGCCACATGTAGTGCCCTCGAGGTGTCTGAGAAGATAGTGGAGCCACATGAAGTGCCCTCGAGGTGTCTGAGAAGATAGAGGAGCCACATGTAGTTCCCTTGAGGTGTCTGAGAAGACAGTGGAGCCAAATGTAGTTCCCTCGAGGTGTCTGAGAAGACAGTGGAGCCACATGTAGTTCCCTTGAGGTGTCTGAGAAGACAGTGGAGCCACATGTAGTTCCCTCAAGGTGTCTGAGAAGACAGTGGAGCCACATGTAGTTCCCTCGAGGTGTCTGAGAAGACAGTGGAGCCACATGTAGTTCCCTCAAGGTGTCTGAGAAGACAGTGGAGCCACATGTAGTTCCCTCAAGGTGTCTGAGAAGACAGTGGAGCCACATGTAGTTCCCTCAAGGTGTCTGATAAGACAGTGGAGCCACATGTAGTTCCCTCAAGGTGTCTGAGAAGACAGTGGAGCCACATGTAGTTCCCTCAAGGTGTCTGAGAAGACAGTGGAGCCACATGTAGTTCCCTCAAGGTGTCTGAGAAGACAGTGGAGCCACATGTAGTTCCCTCGAGGTGTCTGAGAAGACAGTGGAGCCACATGTAGTTCCCTCGAGGTGTCTGAGAAGACAGTGGAGCCACATGTAGTTCCCTCAAGGTGTCTGAGAAGACAGTGGAGCCACATGTAGTTCCCTCAAGGTGTCTGAGAAGACAGTGGAGCCACATGTAGTTCCCTCAAGGTGTCTGAGAAGACAGTGGAGCCACATGTAGTTCCCTCGAGGTGTCTGAGAAGACAGTGGAGCCATATGTAGTTCCCTCGAGGTGTCTGAGAAGACAGTGGAGCCACATGTAGTTCCCTCGAGGTGTCTGAGAAGACAGTGGAGCCACATGTAGTTCCCTCGAGGTGTCTGAGAAGACAGTGGAGCCACATGTAGTTTCCTTGAGGTGTCTGAGAAGAGTGGAGCCACATGTAGTTCCCTCGAGGTGTCTGAGAAGACAGTGGAGCCACATGTAGTTCCCTCAAGGTGTCTGAGAAGACAGTGGAGCCACATGTAGTTCCCTCAAGGTGTCTGAGAAGACAGTGGAGCCACATGTAGTTCCCTCAAGGTGTCTGAGAAGACAGTGGAGCCACATGTAGTTCCCTCAAGGTGTCTGAGAAGACAGTGGAGCCACATGTAGTTCCCTCAAGATGTCTGAGAAGACAGTGGAGCCACATGTAGTTCCCTTGAGGTGTCTGAGAAGACAGTGGAGCCACATGTAGTTCCCTTGAGGTGTCTGAGAAGACAGTCGAGCCACATGTAGTTCCCTTCAGGTGTCTGAGAAGACAGTGGAGCCACATGTAGTTCCCTCGAAGTGTCTGAGAAGACAGTGGAGCCACATGTAGTTCCCTCGAGGTGTCTGAGAAGACAGTGGAGCCACATGTAGTTATCTCGAGGTGTCTGAGAAGACAGTGGAGCCAAATGTAGTTCCCTTGAGGTGTCTGAGAAGACAGTGGAGCCACATGTAGTTCCCTTGAGGTGTCTGAGAAGACAGTGGAGCCACATGTAGTTCCCTCAAGGTGTCTGAGAAGACAGTGGAGCCACATGTAGTTCCCTCAAGGTGTCTGAGAAGACAGTGGAGCCACATGTAGTTCCCTCGAGGTGTCTGAGAAGACAGTGGAGCCACATGTAGTTCCCTCGAGGTGTCTGAGAAGACAGTGGAGCCACATGTAGTTCCCTCAAGGTGTCTGAGAAGACAGTGGAGCCACATGTAGTTCCCTTGAGGTGTCTGAGAAGACAGTGAAGCCACATGTAGTTCCCTCGAGGTGTCTGAGAAGACAGTGGAGCCACATGTAGTTCCCTCAAGGTGTCTGAGAAGACAGTGGAGCCACATGTAGTTCCCTCAAGGTGTCTGAGAAGACAGTGGAGCCACATGTAGTTCCCTCGAGGTGTCTGAGAAGACAGTGGAGCCACATGTAGTTCCCTCAAGGTGTCTGAGAAGACAGTGGAGCCACATGTAGTTCCCTCAAGGTGTCTGAGAAGACAGTGGAGCCACATGTAGTTCCCTCGAGGTGTCTGAGAAGACAGTGGAGCCACATGTAGTTCCCTCGAGGTGTCTGAGAAGACAGTGGAGCCACATGTAGTTCCCTCAAGGTGTCTGAGAAGACAGTGGAGCCACATGTAGTTCCCTCGAGGTGTCTGAGAAGACAGTGGAGCCACATGTAGTTCCCTTGAGGTGTCTGAGAAGACAGTGGAGCCACATGTAGTTCCCTTGAGGTGTCTGAGAAGACAGTGGAGCCACATGTAGTTCCCTTGAGGTGTCTGAGAAGACAGTGGAGCCACATGTAGTTCCCTCGAGGTGTCTGAGAAGACAGTGGAGCCACATGTAGTTCCCTCAAAGTGTCTGAGAAGACAGTGGAGCCACATGTAGTTCCCTCGAGTTGTCTGAGAAGACAGTGGAGCCACATGTAGTTCCCTCGAGGTGTCTGAGAAGACAGTGGAGCCACATGTAGTTCCCTCGAGGTGTCTGAGAAGACAGTGGAGCCACATGTAGTTCCCTTGAGGTGTCTGAGAAGATAGTGGAGCCACATGTAGTTCCCTCAAGGTGTCTGAGAAGACAGTGGAGCCACATGTAGTTCCCTTCAGGTGTCTGAGAAGACAGTGGAGCCAAATGTAGTTCCCTCGAGGTGTCTGAGAAGATAGTGGAGCCACATGTAGTTCCCTTGAGGTGTCTGAGAAGACAGTGGAGCCACATGTAGTTCCCTTGAGGTGTCTGAGAAGACAGTGGAGCCACATGTAGTTCCCTCGAGGTGTCTGAGAAGACAGTGGAGCCACATGTAGTTCCCTCAAGGTGTCTGAGAAGACAGTGGAGCCACATGTAGTTCCCTCAAGGTGTCTGAGAAGACAGTGGAGCCACATGTAGTTCCCTCAAGGTGTCTGAGAAGACAGTGGAGCCACATGTAGTTCCCTCAAGGTGTCTGAGAAGACAGTGGAGCCACATGTAGTTCCCTCAAGGTGTCTGAGAAGACAGTGGAGCCACATGTAGTTCCCTCAAGGTGTCTGAGAAGACAGTGGAGCCACATGTAGTTCCCTCAAGGTGTCTGAGAAGACAGTGGAGCCACATGTAGTTCCCTCGAGGTGTCTGAGAAGACAGTGGAGCCACATGTAGTTCCCTCGAGGTGTCTGAGAAGACAGTGGAGCCACATGTAGTTCCCTCAAGGTGTCTGAGAAGACAGTGGAGCCACATGTAGTTCCCTCAAGGTGTCTGAGAAGATTGGAGCCACATGTAGTTCTCTCAAGGTGTCTGAGAAGACAATGGAGCCACATGTAGTTCCCTCAAGGTGTCTGAGAAGACAGTGGAGCCATATGTAGTTCCCTTGAGGTGTCTGAGAAGACAGTGGAGCCACATGTAGTTCCCTTGAGGTGTCTGAGAAGACAGTGGAGCCACATGTAGTTCCCTCGAGGTGTCTGAGAAGACAGTGGAGCCACATGTAGTTCCCTCAAGGTGTCTGAGAAGACAGTGGAGCCACATGTAGTTCCCTCAAGGTGTCTGAGAAGACAGTGGAGCCACATGTAGTTCCCTCAAGGTGTCTGAGAAGACAGTGGAGCCACATGTAGTTCCCTCAAGATGTCTGAGAAGACAGTGGAGCCACATGTAGTTCCCTCGAGGTGTCTGAGAAGACAGTGGAGCCACATGTAGTTCCCTTGAGGTGTCTGAGAAGACAGTCGAGCCACATGTAGTTCCCTTGAGGTGTCTGAGAAGACAGTGGAGCCACATGTAGTTCCCTTGAGGTGTCTGAGAAGACAGTGGAGCCACATGTAGTTCCCTCGAGGTGTCTGAGAAGACAGTGGAGCCAAATGTAGTTCCCTTGAGGTGTCTGAGAAGACAGTGGAGCCACATGTAGTTCCCTTGAGGTGTCTGAGAAGACAGTGGAGCCACATGTAGTTCCCTCAAGGTGTCTGAGAAGACAGTGGAGCCACATGTAGTTCCCTCAAGGTGTCTGAGAAGACAGTGGAGCCATATGTAGTTCCCTCGAGGTGTCTGAGAAGACAGTGGAGCCACATGTAGTTCCCTTGAGGTGTCTGAGAAGACAAAGAAAGAAAGAAAGAATAGGATTACTGCTCCCACTGGAATGTCATAACAGGTGACTAATATGAGGTTGTGCATGAGGTTGGCAACCTCATAAAGACCGTGCTACAAAAATCACCAACTCCAAGAGAACATAAATGCTTAGTGCAGGCTTCTTGAAAGGGGACTTAGCTGCAGTGGTGGCTTCATGATCCATGAGGTGCGAAAATAAAAATAAAACAAGATGAGAGATGAAAAAACAGAGTATATATCATCCACTTTGGAGCATGAGAAAGTTATCAGTAGAAGAATACTACACTAGATGCATGATGAAGGAGCTGTTCCAACAATTTCAGACTCTCCTGCAATGACCAAAAAACCTGGAGCACTGTTTATGTGCTTAACAATTTTCATATCTTACATGTGAGCCAAAAAACACCATGTCAGCCATATTAACAGTCTTACCTTCAGGGGGTACAAAGGCTTTTCCACTGGAGACCCAAACTTCTACTGGGGCACGAAGGATGATTTCCATGGGAGGTAACTTGATGTTCTCGAGAAGTTGTTCCCGTTCTTGCTTGCTCTTTTGTGTCGCCAATGCTTTTAAACGTGACAGAAAATTCAATGTCATTATTTTGTTGTTGTGGTGAAGACTGGCTGCAATCTGTTGTCTGAATGTTTTAGTAGCAGGCAGAGAGACATATGTCAACAAGTACAGTAGCAGCACCTAGCATTTCATGTCACTTGTTTGTTCCCTATGGAGCATGGATAAACCACAGCAGTTGGTTCTCTTGTAGAAAGCCTGTACCAGAGCATTGTTGTTATCTTGCAGCAATGGTTTCTGTAGCAAATTGTCATGTTGTTGTTGTTTAACTAGGGTTGCTGAGCTTCTCGCTCTTTTGCAGCCAATACCAGTTTGATGCGTCTTTGGTATTATCTACACTGTAGATCTAGGCTTTTCCTGTGGCTTTTCTGCCAATCCAAAATGTGTTGAGTTGAAGTCATTAGCTTCAGTTTCTCCAGCTTGGCTGGTATTTAAAGGTTCATCACATCTGTTCCCAAGCTAGGAGGAAGAAGCGTGTGGCATACTGTGCATTCCCTGCCATCAAAGGGGGCTCTCCAACTATGCAGAGCTAAAATACTGTGCTCTGGTTCTGGGCTCTCCCAAGGAATTGTCGAGTCCTGCACAGAGCCACTTCTCAGCTTCCCCTGCCTATCCTGGGTCCACAGTGAGATTCTCCTGCATGCAGTCAACCAGGTCAAAGCCAAAAAATCACGTCTGGGGCTCAAGTGACTTCTCCAAGCTTAGTGTGCAATGCTGAGTTCTCAACAAGTGTCATCACAGAGGGAATCACCGGAAGTGTGTGGATGATTTCAATAGTCAATGAGGGTGTAATTAGCCTCACAGACATAGGTTCACTTCCACGTACATATATTGTAGCATTGTGCATAGCTGGTGGTCATTGAAGGATGACTCCAGATATGCCTCCATGCATTGTTTTATATGATGAGATTGCCATCCCCATGCACAACAATTGCTTCCTCAGACATGTTGTAAGAATTGACTAGCATCATCATTTCTAATAACATGTCTGAAAGAACAACAGTCCTATTCTTTGTTTGTTTCCTCAGAAACTTCTAGGAATTACGTGGCTTGGTCTAGAAGATATCTAATACTGCTGGGAGATAACTATTACTTTCCAAACAAATTAGGATATTTTAGTTATATGCCCCTGTGTTGTTATCAATATGCCGTCAATGGAGTGCACATTACTAGCAGGTCAGGAGGTAATATGAGTACATAACTATCAACTGGTTAATGTAAGCATTACCTTACACCATGTTAACTAGTCTACATTTATACATTAGTCTTATTTAGAATATGATGTATTTTCTTAAATACTACAGCTTAATACAAAAACTGAAAAGATAAATAATTGCAATATATATATATATTAAAGTATAAATAGTAAAGACTAGATAAAAAACATCAATTATGCACCGCATATTTCATGTTATTCAAAATAGTTATATCAAACCAGGTTTGTTGCAAGGATCCACATTAATAATGTGGCTGCACATACCATTTATCATCAACATTTACCCTTTTGCTTTGTATGGAGCATGGAGCCACCGAGTGACATTTCAAACCAAAGTGAAGATTTTTTCACGTCTTACTTGAAATGGGATAAGCTGACAAGTAACTGATTTTTCCAGAATATGCCATGTTTATTTGTGTTTATTCTGCTGTTCCAACAGCCGTTCATGCAGCTGACACAGATAAAAGGTATAGGTGAGAGTAGTTCCATAGCAGATACGACCATTGGGGAGGTGAAGTGTTAGAGACTACACTAAGCTAGAATGTTTAATGAGGTAGGGTGACCAGTTTCCCTCCTCACTGCCTTTGCCTTCCCTAACTCAAGAACTGATAGGTATCCATTTACAGCTGGGTAAACTGAAGCATGAAGGTTTTCATCCCAGAGTTTGGTAACGTCACAGCGAGACGCGAGCGCTCTTACCATTCTGCATGTATGAAGCTTTGATAGTTACTTCACATTTTTCAACAAAGCACTTCTATTATGCTGCTGCGTGTCAGAAAGTTGGTGACAAAACATTAAGAAATACTTGGGTATTCATTCAGCTGCTGGAAGTAGCTTGAAGGCGATAAAGAATTATATGTATATTTTAATTAACCAATCAATGACCACTGTTCCGTTGGGATCTCCCTCGCTTTAAATCAACATATAAACTTTCTGCTAAAGAATACACAGCTAAATAATGCATATGTTCAATTTATATTCTAAAAACAAGTCTAACCTTCGTGCACTGAGCTGTCTTCCTCTTGGGTCTTTGAAAATTATTTGTCCATTTTTATGCAGTGAGACAAAGAAAGAATAGGACCATTGCACACTCAGGCATGTCATACAAGGCAACTAATGTGGGTTGTGCATAAGGCTGGCAACCTCACTATGTAAAACAAATTGCCACAGAAACCACAGCATCATGAGCATGTGAGTGCTTGGTGTAGGCTTCCTACAAGGAGATCAGCTACAGTGGTGGCTCCATCTCTGTATGGAGCACAAAGGATGATGATGATGATGATGATAATGATTTTCATACTACCTTCCACATTCTCTCTCTCTTCTTCTTGTCTCTCTTCATAATCTGCATCTGTCTGTTTTATGTTGTCAAGGGATCTTGTGAGTCCTTCATTTATTTCCTTGGTGGCTACATTTTGTAGATGCTGTAGCTTGGCAGTTGCATTCTCCTCCTTCATTCCTACTTCATTACCTGCAAAGTTAATGACATTATATTGCTTGTAAGCAGAGCTGGTAATTCAGATAATCACTGCATATCAACAGGAGCCATAGTAGCACAGTAGTTAGTGCACTGGCTTCCTAGCTCAGTGGTTCATGGTTTGATCTCCAGATGAGGTGGGATTTTTTAGACCACAAACGGCTCATGGGTCAACCCAGCCTCATGAATTGGGTACTTTTTCTTTTTACCTTACTGCTTCTCAACAGACTTTCATAAATGGGTGCTTCTGAAGAAGAGAAGAATTGAAGTGGTATGACAAGATCACGAATGTGGAACTGATGAGAGTAGCCAGACAAGTGCTGGTGGAACAAAAGATGAAAAGAAGACGCTAGAGATGGATAGGACACACATTGAGGAAACCTGTTGATAGCATCACCAGGCAGTCCTTGTTCTGGAATCCACAGGGTAAGAGAGGCAGAGGAAGACCAAAGAACACACGAAAAAGAGAACTGGAGACAGGCATAAAGAGTTTGAAGAAGACATAGAAAGACCTTGAGCTGATGGCACGGGACAGGAAGACTTGGTATAAGTTTATTGAAGGCCTATGCTCCTTGGGGTGCAGATGGATGATGATCATGACTGCATCTCATGTTGCTAGTGGACATTATAAAGACTCTCTCATTTCTTGTCAATATAATTCATGAACATTCTCTCTGAAACTTTAAACTAACTTTTAAGTTCAAGTTATGGTGCTCTGTTTGACCAGAAATATATATTTTTTAATGATAATCCTATTTAGAATTAATGTACAGACAGAGAGACAAATAAATGGTGACTATAAATTAAATCAGGGATTAATAAATATAATACTTTGTTTGCTATGTAAGGGTAGACCTAGGTTCTTGGCAGTGCTACAGTAACACATTCCAGATGTCCAGAGCTATTCCCAACTTAGCAGGCCTAATGTTATAATTATAAAAACATCACAATGAATCTCTCTGTATGTATTATTATTCTGAGAAACAAAAATGGAACCAAAATTTCAAATTTTACAAACAAATGCTACTGCTTGTGATAATCAATTGTGCGGTTAAAGGTCAAAATGGGTTCAAGTCAAGTATACTTTTTGAGATTTCATTCACTGATGATTTTGTAAAATGCTTCTGTATACTAGGGAAGGATCACATGAGGTGCTGTACAACTGCTAAGACACTAAATACTGAAGAATTTATGTATGTATATACTTTATATCAGATCAGCTGCCATGTCTACATAGAAGGTTGCCTGCAATGGATCTCCAATGTCTTCTGTCTCTTGCTTAGATGGTATAAATTTATTCTTACTTTTAAACTTGGCTTCTCGTCTGTTTTGCTAGTAATTTTAGTTTTTGTGATATAGCAACCTGGGAAGAAATTACTACAGGTCCGTATCCCAGAATCCGAACATCCGAAAACCGAAATATTCCAAAAATCAAAAGTTTTTTTCGGCCGATTTTTGGGCTAATTTAAGCGACTTTTTTAAAAAACTGGTTTGCAAGGACCAAAAAACACGCAATCTTCAGTATATCACATTTCCAGCCGTGACGCACAAGGTGCAATATAGGCTGATGTAAGACATGATACAAATTTTTAAAGTGTGGTTAGTTCTCTCTCGTCACTGCTTCCAGCCACGTGTTGATTGATATTTTTACAGGTATGCGAGGAAGTGACCACGTTCAGTTTATCACGTTTCCAGCCCATGTCGCGCAGTGATACAAATGTTCAAACATAGAATGGTCAGTTGCGTTCTGGTACTGCTACCAGCCACGTGTGTAGATATTTCTGAGCTTACTTGTGATTTTGAGTTGGATATTTGTGTGCTAATTTTGTGATTTAGAGTTTAATTTCATTGTGAAAATGTTGAAACTGCATATACTCCTGTGGATAACAGTGGGAATAAGAAAAGGAAGCATTTGTCATTATCGTTAGCACAGAAAGTAGAGTTATTGCAGAAGCTTGAGTGTGGTGTCTCTGTACATCATCTTACAGAAGAATATGGTGTAGGAACTACCACAGCATATGACATAAAGAAACAGAAAAACAAGCTTGAATGTAGGCTACATGTGCAGGTATTTAACTGATTCCGTACGCAAGATCTAATAATAGATGCAAAGGCCGAACGCTGTAGACGTAAGATCTTTTAAAAGACGCTGATTTATTTCATTTTTTCTTTCTATTGTGATATTTTATACTGCCCGGAATTTATCTCGAACGGAAGTAAACACAAAACTGGGCAAATTTCAACAAGCTTCAACGTCTTTTATTTGCGTTTGAACAGATTTTTTCACATTTATCTTCATCTTTAATCGTGTTTTGTCGTATCGCCATAATGGCCGAAAAACACACAGGATATGTTACTAATATGTGAACAGTGAACAAACTGTGTGATCAACCATAACTTTCTTACTTTTTCTGTGTTTCTAAATGGATTACCTGCACAAAGAGAGCAGTGAAACTGTATTGTGATAACAATTTATGTTACAAGCCTTACGTAAGTCGAAAATTTTTGTTCAAAATTTCAAGTTATCTTTTTTCCGTGTACATGTTATCTGTTATAACATAAACATAACATAAAATTAGCTAGAAAGGCATATGGATTTATATTGTTCATCCAATGTACTTTAATTTGATATATAATATGTTATACTTAACTCATGATTAGAAACACATTGTCAGTAAACGTAAATTATGTATGTGTAAATTTTTGGGGTTTAAAAATAATTCCGTCCAGAGCTGAAAATAATTACGTACGGAATCAGTTAATGTTTATTTTTAAAGTTTAAAAAAAAATGTTTCTGAAAAATAAATTGTACTACAGCTGTTCATAATTTAAGTTGGGGCAATTTTTTGGGCGAAATCGGAAAACCGAAAAATGGCCATCCCCGAGCATTTCGGATTCTGGGATACGGACCTGTACCAAAAAGAGAATGACAGCTCCTAAGATTATCAGGACATACTGCTGTCACTGAGGCGGATGACATATAAATAGCAGAAACGACTGATGAATGATGCATGAATACTCTAATAAGCAGACATAGGGAAACAGAAATGACAGGTGGAAAGAGTGACAAATCATGGCCACCAAACTAACCATAATGTTCTGCTTTCTTGCGAAGAATGGTGTTGATCATCTCTGTCTTGCAGTTTTCCACTGCAAACTTCACCAAATCATCCACATCTAAGACCACAGATCCATCGTCAAGATACATCCTGCGTGCAGCAGAGTTCATGTTTAGCCTGTGAGTGCACTGCCCTAGAATCTAGAAATGACAGGAAGATAAACATTTTTTTCTCAGCGTGTTCCAGATGGTGTAGTGTTTGCAATTTAAGCAAACTTTTGAAAGTAGAATTGTGGCAGGCCAAACTGATGTGTACCCTAAAATGTACTTAGTCAAATGCACAACTAGTATTTCTCCCATTTCTCCTATTTTGCTACCCAAGACCAAATACAACAAATATTTTTCTTCTATTTTTTTTCCTACCAAAATCCACATAAAATGATATTTATTTTTTTTCTACCTTACTTAAAATCCTCAAATCAACATCACTTCCTTCTCCTTCCAAATGAAAATGAAAAAAACTAAAGGAATAAATCTACTGTAACACTTTATTTAACAGGTTTCACAGACTTACTCCTGCAATACTGGATCCACAAATGATCTCCCCCTTTCTAAGCCGACCCTCTCCATTTTTGTAAGCCATCACCTTGACTGTGAGGACTGTTCTGGTGGCGTTAATTTCTTTCACTATTGTCTGAACACTGGTCTGCTGCTTCAGACTGTGTAGCATATCTGTCCAGTACTGAAGGCTGAGATCAGCTTCAAATGTAGAGAGGCTAACCTTGTTGTTGAGGACCCTGAAGCTACCCACTTGACGAATTTTAAGTTTTTTTGCTTGACGATGGGAGATGAAATAATTTTGGTGATTCGTTAGTCAGCTGACATAAAAGAACTAACTCTTTAAATGGATGAATACTAGGCAGTACAAAAGGATATTCATTTGTTTTCCTTTTTCGCTCCTTATGAAGCATTGAGTCACCACTGCAGCTGATCTCCTTGCAGGACGCCTGCACCAAAGCATCATATGCTCTAGCAGCAGTGTTTTCTGTCACAATTTGTATTAAATGGTGAGGTTGCCAGCACCTTGCAAAGGTGTTTTCTAAAATAAGACCAACAATTTTTTATTATATTTTCTTGTATGTTTAACTCTTCATAACACTATTCCTGGATTATCGGGAATACCCAAAATGACTCTCTTCCGGATTCCCCATAGATCGGGAATGGACTGTAATATAATACAGTAAAATATGAAACTACACATGTATGAGCATTAGGAAATAAAGTTGAATCTGATCAAAAGTTACTGTGTGCATTGTGAAACTTATGTGTGCGTGTGAAGAGGACGTGGTAAAGCTTATATACATACATAATAACATTACATGGTGGCAGCGGCCGATACCACACTGATGCAAAAAGCTACATGATAACATGTTAGTACAGTTTGTTTGACTAACTTTCAACGCTGAGGTCAAACCATGGCAGCCAAACACAACCGCAGTGCACCCCAAATGCGCTTTGCCAGTCGAGATGATAAAAGTGAAGCTTTCCTATTATGGCGCCAACGCATAGATCTCTATTCCAAGACCACTGGTCTGGAAGGTCAAGCCTTAACTTTATATATTTTAGAAGCACTGGACGATGAAGGTTTGAAAATTTACAATAGTTTTGCTACCGCCATGCCCGCTGAGTCAGCAACCGACCCCGTAGCCATATTGGGCAAATTTGAAAAATGTCTGATCATAAAACACACAAACTTTAGAGCAGCAAGATTAGAACTTCACTACCTGCGACAGAGACCTGATGAAAGTCTAGACGATTTCTTCACACGCATTACGGAGAAAACATGTTTATGTAAATTTAGCAAAGAAGAATAAGAAAAAGAGCGAATTATTGAAAAGATACCGCTTAGCACACCAATGCCAGTGTTCCAGAAATGGCTACTGAGCCAGAGTGATACACTAACTTTACAACAACTTCTGGATGAAGGCAGGAAACATAAGGCACAAAAACTAAACATTAAACAAATTCAGTAAGGTACATTAGCAGCCCAGGTGGATGCAGTAAAATGCTATAAACCTGAACACAACAAAGCAACTGGTACTAAGCAACAAGGAAAACACAATACAAACAGAGGTACTATGTGTAAATGTTGTGGCCTAAACCACATACAAAACCACTGTCCAGCTAAAGACTCTACATGTCATAATTACTGAAGAAAGAGGGGCCGATGGATAAAATTTTGTTTCAAGAGAAAACGAGACAATGCTCAACACAAACTTCACAGCAGAGAGTCATCAAAACAAACACATTCTATGATGACTGAAGACTTTGACTCCAGTGAAGAAAGTGATCCTTCCACTTTTGATATTGTGAAGGTACTAACTTTCAATAATGAACCAGAGAGAACACAGGCTTTCTGCAAGGTACAATTCAGAATACCAGGGATTAAAATGCACAAAGAAAGATATATTCATTTCAAGATAGACACAGGTGCCCAAGGAAACACTTTACCTCTTAGAATATTCAGACAGATCATGCCTGACAAGGTGGATGAGCAAGGATTTCCCACAAGGGATGTGAAAAGTAGGAGTGGCAAAACAAAGCTAAGAGCTTACAATGGAAGAAATATAGACTGTTTCGGAGCAATAACACTTGAATGTTCATACAGAGACTCTGAATGGACATTGTCAACATTTTACCTGGTAGATGTTGAAGGACCTGCAATTTTAGGTTTACCAATGTGCGAAAAGCTGCATGTGGTAACCATTAACAACATTAAAGCTGACAAAAAATAACATCTTACTCCACACATCACTGGAGTAGATGACCTTAAACAGCGATTCCCAGAACAGTTTGACAGAATAGGCAAACTTCCAGGAAAGGCAAGACTCTTTTTAAAAGACAACGCTGAACCAAGGAAAGGGACCCCAAGATGCAGCAATAGTGAATGCAGTCAGCAACCCATAGCTGTACTGCTTGCATCAGGACCAGCGAACCAGAGCTGGTCAAGACAGCACTCCACCTCCACGTGGTGGTCCTGGAAACAGTCTGCAGCAGTGCAGTCTGGCTGAGCCAGTGCGGATCGCAATGGGAAGGCAAACCAGGTCCCTAAAAAATGCCGTGCTGAAGTCGGATGTGTCGACCAAAAGGTGCAGATATCACAGCTTAGGCGTAAACAGACACAACGCAACCACCGTCCTTTTCAGGGCGAACAAGGAAGAAGAAGAAGAACCAAGGAAAGACCCACCTAGAAAGTATCCTATACATGTTAAAGAGAAACTTGCCAAAAAACATGCTAATAGGCAGTGCAGAGAACCTCTCATACCATCAGACATACCATTGTGCCCTTGGAGCATTATAGGGACTGATATTTTCTCCAACGACAATAATGACTATCTTATTATTGCTGATTATTACAGCAAATTTCCCATCATTGAGAAACTTCCACAACCCTCACCATCAGCTGTTATTGCAGACATTACAAAGAAGTATTGCAGCATATTTGGCATCCCAGATGAAATTAGATCTGACAACGGTCCATATTTCTCAGGTCAAGCATACAGAAATTTCACTAAGGACTGAAGATCAAACACACAACATCATCGCCTAGATACCCTAAATCTAATGGCTTCATTGAGAGACAAATACAAACTATCAAGTCAGTCATGAAGAAAACAAGAACAGGGGATGTACACCTAGCACTCTTGAGATGGAGAACGACACCCATATACAGTAAGATTGACAATCCAGCAGAACTCATGTTTGATAGAAGAATTAAAGACCTTCTACCATCTAAGGTCCACTTTCGTCCACAACATAAAGACAGCACATATGATCGACTTCAGCATCGTCAGCAAGTTCAGAAATCCAGTAATGACAAATGCGCTAAAGATTTACCACCATTATATCCTGGTCAGCTTGTGACTACCTACGACCACAACAATGGCACATGGTCAATAGCAACAATCATTTCCAGAAACCTTGAACCAAGGAGCTATACCTTAAGACCAGTCAGCAGTGACCACCTCCTGAGGTGAAACAGAGTAGGCATAAAAGAAATCCCACAGAACACAACAGAGAAGAAAATTTCCATGCTTTCAACAGGCAATGCAGTAGCTCCAGACCTTGGTAACCCACAAAACCAACAACCACTTAGGACGAAATCACAACCAACTCTAGTTAAACCAGGAACTTCAGCAGAACCACCAACCCTTTACACCATTCGTTCTGACCATACAGCGAAACCTCCCAGCTGATACAGACAGTGATTATATGCTCACAGTGATTATATGCTCACACTGTACATTACACATACATATCCTTTCTCACATGAAACATTTTGTGTAATAGCTTTTCCAAAAATTAGTTTAACACAAGTTGATTCTTGTTCTTGAGTGAACATTCTATATCTATTTTGGCATTATTAGTTTTGCTGCAAGTTATCCTAAATATGTGTTATTCCTTTTCAATGGAAATGTTTGCACACATTTTTTTTCTCAAAAAAGGGAGGATGCAATATAATACATTAAAATATGAAACTTCACATGTACGAGCATTAGGAAATAAAGTTGAATGGCGGCAAACTGATCAAGCGTTACTGAGTGCATTGGGAAACTTATGTGTGCGTGTGAAGAGGACGTAGTAAAGCTTATATCTTCTTCTTCTTCTTCTTTGATCCATAACCGCCAACCGTCAAAGCAGTCAGCGGCCATCACGCCTGGTGGCGTCTTGTAGGGCAGCAACAAATTGATTCCACTTTGCTCGGTCGGCGGCCATCCTTCATACAGTGCCCCAACTGTGGTTCATTCTTTGCATCTCAGCTTCCACAGTTCTCCGCCAAGTTATTTTTGGTCGGCCTCTCTTTCGCTTTCCCTCGGGGGTCCATAGCATAGCTGTTCTTGTGATGGTATCAGGGTCCCTTCTGAGGACATGGCCAACCCAACTCCAGCATCTGCCAGCTATGATGGTGTGCATGTCCTCCTGATTACTCCGAATAAGTAGTTCTTGGTTACTGATGGTGTTTGGCCAAAAGATTCGGAGAATTTTCCTTAGGCAGATTGTGTGGAAGGAGGACAGTTTCGACATTTCCTTCTCTGTTACTCTTCAACATTCCGCACCATAGAGAAGCACAGAAAGTACACAGCTCTCATACAGTCTTAATTTGGTGTTTGTGCTGTACTGGGAAGACTTCCAAATGTTGTTGAGAACAGCAAAGGCTGTTCTCGCTTTATTCATTCTGTTGTTAATGTCCTTGCTTGTTCCGCCGTCAGGTGTTACTATGCTTCCTAGGTAAGTAAATGTGTCTGTCTGTTCTAACTTCTGGTTCCTTACTGTTACTGGCTCAGGATTGTCCACATTTAGTGTCATGACCTCTGTCTTCTTCAAATTGATGTTCAGGCCAACCTGCTGGCCATACTTATTCAGTCTATCGGTTTTGTCTTGAATGTGTTGGTGTGAATGCGCGAGTAGTGCAATGTCATCTGCATATTCCAAATCTTCCAGTGTAGAAAACGTTGTCCATCTAATTCCTCTTGGACTGCCCTCTGTAGTCTGGCGCATCACCCAATCTATGACTGTCAAAAATAATGTTGTTGATAAGGGGCATCCCTGTCGTACTCCTGTTTTCACTTCGAAAGTTACATTACTCGATCCAACACTGCACGTAAAGTTAGAATAGAGGCTTTTTATAATGGAAACAATACGGCTGGGAATTCCATAAGCCCTCAGAATTTTCCATAGGCTGTCCCTGTGTATGCTGTCGAAAGCCTTTTCAAAATCAACAAAGTTAATGTACAGCTGTCTCTGCCATTCTGAGCACTGCTCTATAATGTTCCTGAGGGTAAATATATGATCTGCACATCTTCTGCTCTTTCTGAAGCCCGCTTGTTCTTTCCTCAGTTTTTGGTCAACTGCTTTTGAAATTCTCTGGATGATTATCCTGCCTAGTATTTTGCTGGGAACTGAGAGGAGGGTAATTCCTCTCCAGTTGTTGCAGTCTGCAAGGTCGCCCTTCTTGGGCAATTTGACAATTATTCCTTTACTCCACTCTGTTGGTGTTGTCTCAGTTTCCCAGACTTGAAAGCTTATATACTCGTACATAAATAATAACATTACAGACAACACCCATGTGAAAACCATTATCCAAACTAAAAATAATCCACCCAATCACATTAAATTTAAGTAGCAAGTGCGGTATATATGTTCTTCAGCAAATGACAGCTTCCGTTAACAGTGGTAGTTGTGTTTACAGAAAATTTGTCTATGTTAAGCATGAGGCATGTCAGTTGGAAACCTAGTACTTTGAGTTGGAAAGCCTTAGACCTAGGCTGCTTACAGCTGCTAAAATAATTGAAAATATATGGTCTTCCGATGACGATGAACTGAAATTTGATGAAACTTATAACGAAAGTGACCTAGAATTTAGTGAAAGTAGATCTGATAGTGATAACGAGCAGGATTTTAGCAAATCTGTGACTAGTGCCAGGGGTGAGGCCCTCTATCAGCTGCTAGTGGATCAATTCACATGCTGGGGTGACTTGCATAGTAAAGCATAATACTGCTGCTAAATTATAAGTATGCCATTAATTGATAATGTCCTGATGTTTTATGGGTATATGTGCATTGGTTTTTGTGTAATCGTTGTTTCTGTAACATAAGTGTGTATTTATACATTTCTGCTCAGGAACTCAGTTAAAGGGGGACGTAACTTTCAAGGGATCAGGGCTGGTGAGGTTAACACATTAACTACCGAAATGAAAAACACACTGTGGCCGAATTAAATTTTTTTCCCATTTTCATCCTGTAAGTGTTTGCACAAAGTAAGCTGTAGTTTTCGTAATTGTTTACAGATTTTTATGAATTACACGTCATTTTAAAGATAAATGAATGTACTATTTCAATAAACACCGGTTGTAACTCTAATAGAGGTTGTTGCTATTTCAAGGCCCTACGATGGCAGAGGACTTGCAATATTTTCAAAATTATAACTGCTTGCGCACCATCTCTATCAAAATCACAATTTCAATCAATGTGCACACCGTTTTCACTCTTGTCCTCGTTGCTAGATCTATCAGTCAATTGTTGAAACACGTTTCTATCCTATTCAGCCGTTAGACGAGATGTACACGCATTTTTTGTAGTCCTATCACTAGTTGCCATGGTAAACAGTGTTACACGATTTGGTAACTAACCCAAAACGCTGAAAAATATGAACATAATATCAATTTTCCAGTGTTCTACAACAACCATGCTTTGGGAATTTGTTTTCCGGTGGCAACTTAAAATCTCGAACCAGATCAAAAAGTTTTTCAGTACATTTTTCATTTGTTTTATTACTAAAATTAGATTGGCACTCTGAGCGGCTTGCGGTCCAAATGTGATTATTTTGTGAGCCGCTGACAGCAGCTTGCGGTTGTTAATGTGTTAAGCTCAGGTACTAATTGATTTAGGTAATAGGTAGTGCGGTAAAAAGATGATACTGAAACAAAGAAAAATGTATTTTATTAAAGCTGGCCTCACACTTAATAAAACATTGTGAAATATGGCTAATGAGTGAAAAGAAAATAATTATGTGACACTGTCTCACCATCTCCCATTGCACAGTGGAAATGTGTATTTGGTGGCAGTCGCTGGACCTTGTATCTTCCACCCATAGCACGAGCACAGGACATGCACACTTTGTGCTTCTGTCCATCAATTTCCACTAGATAGCCCTGGAATGATTACAAACTTGCATGCCAGGTACAAAAACACAATAATTTGTCATTTAAATATTTATCACACATTTATATAAAAAAACAATTAGTTAACAATGTGACATTTTGCAACTGTATCGTTTCAGAATATCATAAGTGCATGTTTGAATTGCGTAGATTATTTAGGAAAATCTGCCCAGTGTTAGCTCCCAGGGTCTCTGAGAAGACAAAGATGGAACAGGACCACAGGTCCCTCATGCATTTTGTAAAAGGCAACTAATATGAGATTCTGCATGGGGATGGCAACCTCATCATATGAAACCAATAACAACAGAACCTACAGCTGCAGGAATATGAGCTTTGATGCAGGCTTCCTGCAGAAGGGGTCAGCTGCAATTGTCACTTAATACTCCATGAGAAGCTGGGGAAAAAAAAAGGCAGTGATGATGATTTTAGAATTGTATACTATCATCATCACCATTCTCATTTTCACTCCCTATTGAGCCTGGAGCTACTCCTGCAGCCAGTCCTCTTGCAGGAATCCTGCACTCACTGTTATTGTTATTCAGAATTGACCTCACTGCACTCTGGGCAAACCCATAGGCGCTCAGTCTCCCTCAGCAAATGCCAAAGAGTATGATTGCTAATTGTACCTGTAGCACGCTGGTTGTACATACGACGGAAGCATTCTCTCTCATGTCCATTTCTGCTAGTCCCACGTTTGATGCCAAACTCTAACAGTCTCAGCCTTGTTGATTCATCCATTGCAGTGTCATTATCCAGCAGGTGATCATTAATTGCCCTTAGTATCTCTCTCTTATCCATGCCCAGTGTCCCCATAATGGGTGCTCTCGCAGCCAATCTGTCAGCTCTCTCATTGCAGCCTGCACCAAGCACTCACATGCTCCTCCAGCAGTGGTTTTTGTAGAAACTTGTTTTACATTATGAGGTTGCCAGCCTCATACATAACCTCATTTTAGTTGCCATGTACGATATGCCTGAGGTAGAAGTAGAGCGATTCTTTCTTTGTCTCATGACAGAGCACTGGGAACTACCATACTTTGTCTCATGACAGAACACTGGGAACTACCATACTTTGTCTCATGACAGAGCACTGGGAACTACCATACTTTGTCTCATGACAGAGCACTGGGAACTACCATACTTTGTCTCATGACAGAGCACTGGGAACTACCATACTTTGTTTCATGACAGAGCACTGGAAACTACCATACTTTGTCTCATGACAGAGCACTGGGAACTACCATACTTTGTCTCATGACAGAGCACTGGGAACTACCATACTTTGTCTCATGACAGAGAACTGGGAACGACATAGGACAATTTTATACTATACTTTACTTGTATTCAGCTACTATTTTTTTGTTTGGTCACAACACCTGCACTTATGACAATATTGAATTACTAAAACTGTTAAAAACCTATAAAAGTTACTCACTGATTCTGGTACAGTTTACCAAATGATAAGTTAAATTTTTTCAACAATTTTGTTTCAGGATTAATTGTTTTTGTTCATTTTCTTCATTATGTTGAAATTTGGCAATGATTGTAAAAAAAAAAAAAAAAATTAAAAGTAAAACTGTAACACCTACAGGTTGGTCTATGTCTTCTGCTTGAGCAATGGCATATGTGCATACGTCTGCTTTATTGGCAGCAGTTATTTCTGGGGAATTCGTGAGGAAGATGTTATACAAAATTACTGCACAGCTGGCACAAATGATTTTTTTTCAGGTTAACATAACTAAAAAAAAAATGGAAATAATAATAACAATAAATTTCAAACTTATTTTAGCGTATTCAACAACCTTACAAATGTGCTCTCATTCAAAACAATAAACACATTTATAAGTGAACACATATTAAACAAGAATATAACAGTATAATGACATAACTCATACAAAACTTGAATATAAAATATGACAGAACATATTAAGTATAAAATATCCAATACCATAATTCCTGCTGTAAGTACGTTGGTCGGTCGGTCGGTCACATCATGCACACCCTCATTTGCGCACTTTTCTATTTTCGAGAGAGTACATTAACTTTCAACCACAGCTAAGGGGTGCAACTGTGGTTGAAAGTTAGACAATAATTGAATTGTTTCTCTTATATGTACTCTCCCAAAAATAGAAAAATGCGCAAAAGACAGTGTGAATGAACAGCTTGATTATGGAAAGAAGCCAACAACACAATTGATAAACAGTACATGAACTGGAGACAAGAAGGTGCGGAGATGCAGATTAAATCAACAGACAATCAAGATACTCTTCTGTCCAGTTTCATTTGGGAAACGGATTTAACTCATCATTTTCTTAAAAATAACCTTAAAATATAAGTTTTTGATTGTTTCTTCAAGACAAAATTTTAATTTAAAGTATTGCAGACTTATTATTATGGATCAAAATGATAAGATGGCTGCATGTCATTTTCACTACAAATATCTAATGACGGTCCACTGCAATGAAATGACCACAGTAGTAATAGTACCATCTGTAATACATGTAACAGAAACAACACACTATAATTAACAACCTGTCAATTTTGATGGGTTATTGCTAGTAGTAATATAATTATGACACATAATCTTAGCTGAATATAACAATGTAACAGATTAAACTTGAATATTACAATATCTTAGAACATACAAACCTTGAATATAGCAAAATAAACATATTTTCTAGAATAAATGCTAACCTTTGTCATAAGTATCAGAACAGAAAGCTCGAATAAACCCAGTCTCTGCCTCATAGTACCACATCTGATGGGCCTTGCCAAGAGTATTGCTACATCTGCTCTGCAAGGTGACAGAACAACCAGCAAATGACAAAGAGGTGCGTTCACCTGATGCTGTTGCAGGCATGCACACAGTCAGGACCATATTCTGATTATGCCGGGCTTGAATCTCTCTGAGAAAATGTCAGACAAATTGAAGTTGACAAGGACTAGGAATAAAATTCTAAGAAATCTTGCCTTTCAACCTCCTGTGCAGCATAAGCCTTCAACTAGATCTTCTCAATGACTTCATGTTCTGAGCAGTCTGCTCTAATATTCACAGATTTTATCTTTCTTGATGGAGTACCTTCTTCCATCTTGGAACACTGCATTAATTCAATTTGATTTCAGTTTTTGTACTTAAATTATCTGTCTTGCTGGAGGCCTTTTTTAAATCCTTATTTCTGTACTAATTCAGTTTGATTTCATTATTTCTGCATACATATCTTTCTTGATGGAGAACTTTCTTCCATCTTGGATTACTGTAATAATTCAGTTTAATGTTATTATTTTTACATACATTATCTTTGTATGTGGAGAATTTTCTTCAATCTTGGATTAATGTACTAATTCAGCTTGACTTTAGTATTTTGTAAAAAATAAAAATCTTTCTTGCTAGTGGCATTTTTTTCAATCCTAGATTAGAGTGGTAATTCAGTTTGATTTCAGTATTAAGTACATTCAATATTTTTCTTGGTGGAGAACTTTCTTTCATCTTGGATTATTGCACTAATTCATTCTGATTTCAGCATTTGTACATATATTATCTTTCTAGCTGGAGGATTTCTTTTAAATACAGGATTACTGTACTAATTCAGTTTGATTTCAATATCTGTACATGTATTATCATTGTCACGAAGTGGTCTTAATTTTATAGAGTGTGCCTGAATGAAAGCAAGACCCTAGTATGAGAAAGTCTGAGAAAATAGAATTTAAATGGAAAATGACAAGCCTGTGGACAGATGAGACTATTGGCTCAAGGGCTAGAACCAGGATTTGGATCTCCCCTTGCCGCTTCGTGACTTTAGACTGGCTATAGTCTCGCTCTCCTCTGACTACCTTGACACACAAGGAGATAAGGTGTATAAATACGACCACAGACGCCACTATACAGACAATATAGAGTAAGTATAGTAAAGAGCAGAAGCTGATCCAGTGTACAGTAAATATATATATTTATTTACAAAAATCAAGCATAAAAATTGTCATCATACATAAACCACAAAAATAGCGTGCACTGTTGCACGCCCTGGAAAAATCAAAGTAACAATTAGATTGAGAGACAAAAAAAAAACCCCCACTCGCATTCACTCTTCCTGTCACCCTGCTGAGGAACAATAAAAATGGTTAGTGATTAAAACAACTCTAATATGGTGGGGCTGTCAACTCTAGCCTCCACTCTCTAACACTAATAAATTTCTACTGTCTCAGTCCTCGTGATTTTTCCTCAACGAATGGCTACACAGCTATCTACTTGTTAGGCGATATGTGCCGATAACTACACCACAAGAATTGCTAAAATAATAGACTTGGCTTTAGCTGATGGCTCAGGGTCTATCTGTCAAATAAATACTGAACAGACCCTACTGGTCCTGTCTATTTTCTCCCTCCTCTATCTCTCTCTCTCTCTTGGTCTCAGTGTCTCTCTATCTCTCTCTTTCTTGGTCTCAGTGTCTCTCTAACACTCGAGGACTGATGATGCGGCGTCTCCGCTACTCTCTTCTCTCGTTCTTATCAGGACCCAGGGATGTTAACCCTCTCCCCTGCTCCTGAATTCGGTGCTTGATTTACTGTCGAACTCTTCTCTGCCGCTGACTAACTTCCCTCTTTTAACTCGCTCCGGAGTTAGAGGAAAACAAGGCCTTGATTTCTGGCTGTACGAAATTGAAACCGGTCTCGCTGCCACGTGTCGTTGCTGGAGACTATAATAGCGATGAGCTCAGGCGATGTGATAAATAACCCCCGTTCCCGCTCCTCACTGGGAAAACCCGTAAGATGGTTTTTCTTTTGCTTCTGACGATAACTCGAGTCCACTGACTACTGAGGTATGTCCTTGTGCCGTGGGTAAATTGGTATTTCCAATTTACGCTCCCCCACTGATTCGCCGAGACTCGCTGAAATTAAAAGAAACAGCGTCTAATGTACACCCTCTCTAAAATCGCTGATCTCTAACATATACGATACATAAAATAATTCTATACACGTGTCACTTCAATCTCACTCCTTCTTCTATTCCCCTTCTCTCGTGCTTCACACAATACATGAAATACTACTATCCCACGTGGCATTAAAATCACACTTATCCTCCCCTTCTCTCGTTCTGAAAACCGATACATAAAATATTCTGACCCACGTGTCTCTTCATCCCCCCTTCTTCTTTAAATCTGACAGTTGGGTAAACAAGGTCTCCCGACCCGTCTTGACAGGTTACATGGCCATTACGCATGACTACCCACGTGTTCAAAACATTGCAAAATAGGGAAATCCTTTTACCCATTAACACAGGAGTTTTCCTGGCTTACTCCAATTTAAATTAAATCTCGCCGTAGGAATGATTTATTTCCCCAAACCGTATAATTCACTGATAACATAAATCTCCGACTGCATTCCTCACATTTAAGGCTCAGAAAAATTACCGTACACACCAAGGATTTCCCAAAATAATTACATTAGAAAATATACAGGAATAACTGGGGATTTACCCAACATTCTACAAAACACACGTGTCTCTCATAACTTCACACGCTCCGATCTACTGCCAAAAAAATCCTAAAAAGACTTATGCACATTTTTACGTTTACATCGTTCTACAAAGATAATAATTAATGGCGCTACCGTTTAAACTTTAAGTTAATGTCTCTGACAAACTTAACTTACGGCCCGAGATTTCTCAAAAACCCCACTAATAAGTAAAACAATTAATAAAATAGTTACATACCAAATTATCACTGGTTTTTCCCCGCAAAAATGGAGACGATAAAATACGTAGTCGTCTGGCAGGCAATTTATTTTTCATAGAGAATGAATCCCCGTTTTCTGTCTCAGTGTATACAAGAGAAAACACCCACGCGAATTTACTCCTACGCATATCCCGGACCAATGGCAGCGCCAGAAAAAATCAATACTATCAACCTACGCAAATCGCGCGTGCCGAAAATTGCGTCACGTTACGCAATTGCCTCGTGTTTCTGACGTGTCATACAGGCATGCCCGAAAATGTTGATTTTCGTAAACAATGAAATCTACAGGAATCGCGAAAAATCAGAAGAAAGTAAAACTGGCCGAGTAAAAAATAAACCTACCGACATAAAACGAACCCATTAAAATTACTACTCAAAAATACCAACCACGATATACTCACATGAGAAGAACCAAGGCAAACCCCATATAATTACAAAAGAGAAGAGAAATGGTGAAACTCAAAACAGAATCGGGCCTGTTGAAAGTCAGAATTACAGTGTAGCATCACATAAGTCCCCCCTTTCAAGTACGGGAATCCGTGCTAAATCACTGAAATCTCTGGGTTTCATACTGGTCCGCATCTAGATCTACATCCCGATCTAATCACTATCATAATTAGCATTATCATACAGGCCCATCTCCATATCCTTGAGAATCTTGGCAAGCCCTGGATCGTGAGGGTCACGACAGGGGATTTCCTCCTGGCGACTGCAACATGACTGGTCGCCCTTCCTCCTCCCTCTCATGTGTTTCCTTCGCCCACGAATTTTCCTGGTGGTGTGTGGTAAATAATGATTACCAAATGGTGCGGCTTCCCAGTGGTTGGAAACAGTCTGACTGGCTTGGCCAGACATCGCCGTAACAGGGCGTAACTGTTTGCGGTTGACTGAAGAACCGTGCACATGTTCCTTCTTGTCAGTCTTTCCCTCCCTTGAGAGATGTAATACCATCGGGGGCCTAATTCCCGACGACAAAGAAGATACTTCTGAAATTAGAGGCGTCACCGCTGTAAAACCTTTAGGCTTACCAGGGCTGACAGGCATATACGCCTCTGTAAATAACATTCCACTGTCTTTAGAGGCGTCTCTCCTCCTCATAGCAAGACAAGGATGTTTGAGCTCCCGTGGGGCTCCGTGAATTTGGGGCTTTCCCCTTTCACTTCTCTGGCCTGCAGTAGACCCCCTTGCAGTAGCAAGGATCGGTGTGGTGGGGTTTCCCAAAACTAAGTATGGGCTTCCCAGGATGAAATCATGTGCTGGCTGTGCCATTACAGCTGCCTTGATGGTGCCAGACACAAACTTGCATTTCACCTCAATATTGGCTACAGGCAGACGCTGTGAGATCCCTCTTCTCAAAATTCCACCAATCTCAACTATTTCTCCTGTCCATTGCCCTGGTTTCACCAAATGACGAGCGATGATACTGGGGTAAGTAAGCCCGCTGTCAAACAAACACGTAGTGGCCGTCCCATTCACTACAGCTGGTCCACTGTTAGAGAACAACTTCTCTGCCTGGACTGGTTCCCATTTATTCCCTTTAGTCCATCTCACCGGTCTTAAACAAGCTGCACGATGAGCTGGGGGTTTGTTCATGCACCGGGATGTCCAGTGGGAAGTGGTTCTACAATTCTGGCAATACCTCTCATTATCTCCCCTGTTCCTAGCGGGTTCCTGAGAGGTTGTTGTCGGTGCTCTGTTATGCTGCTGGGGGCGCAAGTTATAACCAGAATGAGGCTCCTTGCGAGAAGGCCCTGGTTGCTGATGAGCTGGTGAAGTAGCCGGCTGCAATGATGAAGCTCCTTTGTCTGCGGCTGGCAGGTCTGGGTTTTTCCGTTTCTGTCCCAGTACTTCGGCCTGTGCTGTCTGGAACCTTTCCGCGAACATGATAATTTGATAGAGTTGCTGGGCTCCCTGCTCTGCCAGATACCGCCTCAAGTCGGGGGACATGTTTGCCTTTACCTGTTCACACAGGACTAACTCCTCCAACCCTTCAAAGTTTTTGCCAGTCCTGACAGTTCCCTCCACCGGGTTAGGTAATTTCTCACCCGCTCTGCAAACTGAGCAGAACTCTCTCCCTTCTCTGGCCTGCTCTCCCTAAACATGGTTTGGCATTTCCGGGGTGTCCACTGAAACCTTTGTAATAAAGCGTTTCGCAGTGCCTCAAAGTTGTTCTGGTCATCTATGAGCATCTTGTTGTAGACTTCATAAGCATGACCTTTCAAAGATTGCGATAATTTCAGGCACCAAAGACTCTCATTCAACCCGTATGCCTTTGCCATTCTTTGAAATTTCTCCAGGAACACGTCAATCTTCTCATTCCCATTAGGGAACAAGTCAAATGGGAAGCTCATGGCTGCCATCCGGGGCCCTCCGTTTCCTGAGGTGTCTGTCGCTCCTGCTCCGGGTGAATCTCCATTAGCTGAACTGTCCTCTGAGGATCGGTACTGCAGTTCCAGAGAACGCAGGGCAAGTTCGTGCTGTCTCTCCACTGCCGTTTCCTCTTTCGCAGCTTCGGCGGCAGCTATCCTTTCCTCTTTTGCTGCTTCCAATTTCCGAAGTTCCATCTCTGCTGCGGCTGCCCTCTCTTCTTTCGCTGCTTCTGCGGCGGCTGCCCTCTCCTCTTTCGCTGCTTCTGCGGCGGCTATCCTTTGCCTTTCCTCAAGTTCCCATTGATTATGCCTATCATTTTCTCTGATCATGTAGGCTTTCGTCTTCTCTTTATCCATTCCCATGTCCTGGGCTGCCTCACGCCATGCAGCTCGTAATTTCGCCATATCCGCCATCTTACCTGTAAACTGCTGTAAGTTTACAACTGACAGAAAATGACAGAAAGGAGAACAAAAGGAAGGAACTACCTGTTATGTAATAGGAAGTATTCCTCCTATAACCGATGTCCCAAAAACCCGAACTCCGACTAGCGTCAAGTCTGAACAATAACCTGAAAAAAATTTTTAACAAGCTACCAAAAACCCGAAATTACCTTCCTGTAAAAGAAAAAAATTTCAGTATGCCATCAATTACTAAATTTCCACCAAGCTAACTGACTGTAACCTGTGGAAAAACTTGTACTGGATCAGTTCTAATAGCTCAGTCTAGGGGATAGTTAAAGAAAATCTATTTTTCAGAACTTCCTAGAGACAATCTGTGAATGTAGATCACAGAATTGATCTCAACAGAATGATTCCCGGACGATTGCCGCCCACTTGTCACGAAGTGGTCTTAATTTTATAGAGTGTGCCTGAATGAAAGCAAGACCCTAGTATGAGAAAGTCTGAGAAAATAGAATTTAAATGGAAAATGACAAGCCTGTGGACAGATGAGACTATTGGCTCAAGGGCTAGAACCAGGATTTGGATCTCCCCTTGCCGCTTCGTGACTTTAGACTGGCTATAGTCTCACCCTCCTCTGACTACCTTGACACACAAGGAGATAAGGTGTATAAATACGACCACAGACGCCACTATACAGACAATATAGAGTAAGTATAGTAAAGAGTAGAAGCTGATCCAGTGTACAGTAAATATATATATTTATTTACAAAAATCAAGCATAAAAATTGTCATCATACATAAACCACAAAAATAGCGTGCACTGTTGCACGCCCTGGAAAAATCAAAGTAACAATTAGATTGAGAGACAAAAAAAACCCCCCACTCGCATTCACTCTTCCTGTCACCCTGCTGAGGAACAATAAAAATGGTTAGTGATTAAAACAACTCTAATATGGTGGGGCTGTCAACTCTAGCCTCCACTCTCTAACACTAATAAATTTCTACTGTCTCAGTCCTGGTGATTTTTCCTCAACGAATGGCTACACAGCTATCTACTTGTTAGGCGGTATGCGCCGATAACTACACCACAAGAATTGCTAAAATAATAGACTTGGCTTTAGCTGATGGCTCAGGGTCTATCTGTCAAATGAATACTGAACAGACCCTACTGGTCCTGTCTATTTTCTCCCTCCTCTATCTCTCTCTCTCTCTCTCTCTTGGTCTCAGTGTCTCTCTATCTCTCTCTTTCTTGGTCTCAGTGTCTCTCTAACACTCGAGGACTGATGATGCGGCGTCTCCGCTACTCTCTTCTCTCGTTCTTATCAGGACCCAGGGATGTTAACCCTCTCCCCTGCTCCTGAATTCGGTGCTTGATTTACTGTCGAACTCTTCTCTGCCGCTGACTAACTTCCCTCTTTTAACTCGCTCCGGAGTTAGAGGAAAACAAGGCCTTGATTTCTGGCTGTACGAAATTGAAACCGGTCTCGCTGCCACGTGTCGTTGCTGGAGACGATAATAGCGATGAGCTCGGGCGATGTGATAAATAACCCCCGTTCCCGCTCCTCACTGGGAAAACCCGTAAGATGGTTTTTCTTTTGCTTCTGACGATAACTCGAGTCCACTGACTACTGAGGTATGTCCTTGTGCCGTGGGTAAATTGGTATTTCCAATTTACGCTCCCCCACTGATTCGCCGAGACTCGCTGAAATTAAAAGAAACAGCGTCTAATGTACACCCTCTCTAAAATCGCTGATCTCTAACATATACGATACATAAAATAATTCTATACACGTGTCACTTCAATCTCACTCCTTCTTCTATTCCCCTTCTCTCGGGCTTCACACAATACATGAAATACTACTATCCCACGTGGCACTAAAATCACACTTATCCTCCCCTTCTCTCGTTCTGAAAACCGATACATAAAATATTCCGACCCACGTGTCTCTTCATCCCCCCTCCTTCTTTAAATCTGACAGTTGGGTAAACAAGGTCTCCCGACCCGTCTTGACAGGTTACATGGCCGTTACGCATGACTACCCACGTGTTCAAAACATTGCAAAATAGGGAAATCCTTTTACCCATTAACACAGGAGTTTTCCTGGCTTACTCCAATTTAAATTAAATCTCGCCGTAGGAATGATTTATTTCCCCAAACCGTATAATTCACTGATAACATAAATCTCTGACTGCATTCCTCACATTTAAGGCTCAGAAAAATTACCGTACACACCAAGGATTTCCCAAAATAATTACATTAGAAAATATACAGGAATAACTGGGGATTTACCCAACATTCTACAAAGCACACGTGTCTCTCATAACTTCACACGCTCCGATCTACTGCCAAAAAAATCCTAAAAAGACTTATGCACATTTTTACGTTTACATCATTCTACAAAGATAATAATTAATGGCGCTACCGTTTAAACTTTAAGTTAATGTCTCTGACAAACTTAACTTACGGCCCGAGATTTCTTAAAAACCCCACTAATAAGTAAAACGATTAATAAAATAGTTACATACCAAATTATCGCGGTTTTTCCCCGCAAAAATGGAGACGATAAAATACGTAGTCGTCCGGCAGGCAATTTATTTTTCATAGAGAACGAATCCCTGTTTTCTGTCTCATTGTATACAAGAGAAAACACCCACGCGAATTTACTCCTACGCATATCCCGGACCAATGGCAGCGCCAGAAAAAATCAATACTATCAACCTACGCAAATCGCGCGTGCCAAAAATTGCGTCACGTTACGTGATTGCCTCGTGTTTCTGACGTGTCATACAGGCGTGCCCGAAAATGTCGATTTTCGTAAACAATGAAATCTACGGGAATCGCGAAAAATCAGAAGAAAGTAAAACTGGCCGAGTGAAAAATAAACCTACCGACATAAAACGAACCCATTAAAATTACTACTCAAAAATACCAACCACGATATATTCACATGAGAAGAACCAAGGCAAACCCCATATAATTACAAAAGAGAAGAGAAATGGTGAAACTCAAAACAGAATCGGGCCTGTTGAAAGTCAGAATTACAGTGTAGCATCACAATCATCCTTACTAGACTGTCTTTCTCCATCCTTGATTGCCATGCTATTTCAGTTTAAATTTGTTCAAAACTTGACTTTCTAGCTGGAGACCCGTCTTTCATCTTGCATGGCTAACATTATCCTTTCTCATTATCTGTTTTTAATCTTTTATTTTTGTCTCACTCTCCTCCTTTCTCTTTTCTGTCTTTATCTTCATATTTTTCCCACTCTCCTCCTTCCACATTCATGTTCTTCCTCACTCTTTCTTGCTTATATTCTCTTTCTGATCTTTATTTTCCTTTTCCATCACTCTTCTTTGCACTTTCTCTTACATTTTGCCTTCTTTCTTTGTCTTTTTCATCTTTCTCTCACACTCTTTCCTACTCTTTATCTTTAATTCTCTTTCTTATTCTTTCTCTCACTTGTTGCTTTCTTCTTTCTGTGCCTTAATTCATATATTTCTCTAATTCTGTTCCTTCCTCTTTCTCTCTCACTTACAAATCAGATAGATCTAATTGTTAACATACCCATTCTCTTTAATAATCCATCGCTGGTTTATGTCATCTGGCCTACGTTTGGCTAAAACCACACCTACAGCACGCCCCTCTGTCTCACTGACAGACAGCACAAGATTTTGGTTGGCCACAACAGAAATATATTCATCTGCAAACTCAAACTTTTGAAGCATGTCCCTGGAGAAATGAGATACAGTCTGTGGCCTGAAAGATGAAGAACATCAGTGTATGACCTTTTGGCACACATATTTAATCCAGATTGTGTCCTAATATTGTTTCACAATTAAAAAAATGGACACTGTAACAAAGTAATATGTGGGTGTAGGTCAGAGAAGGATGAGCAGCGTGATGGGTGAATGAATACTACTAGTGCTGTTAAAACATGTAAGGGCAGGCGTAGATGGTGGTTGTAGTCTTATTTTTGTTGTTGAGTGGTATTCAAAAGTTGATAAGATAACCTACTGTTACGTACATTTATTACCTAAGGGGGTAGTCTTCGGTCCTGCCAAATGTACGCACCAGTTTTATGTAGTTATATTGTTTGAGCGTTCGATTGATTCATGCACTGACGTGCACAAAGCAGTGAGTGTTGCTTTGGACGCACGTGTAACCTAGTTGAGTAGATTGTGACGTCATGATAGGGGCAGCTCGGACGACATTTTATGTCCGCAGTGTTATTATTTGATTCCTGGCAGATTTGAAGAAGCCAGCAGTTGTATTCGTATCTATTGGTCTTCATGGCGAAGCCAATAGTGGATGTCTGAAGTAAGTGTCGCCCCATTTCGTATGGCAAGTTTAATTATGTAAATTAAAGTATCAGGCCGCTCCTATTAATGGTCTAGCGGGAATTCATCGGAGATGACATTCCTAGAATTGGACACACGGAGTCGATAGCCTTTGGAATCTTTTGTAGAGGGAGAATCCATATGTGGAATCAAGTTAATGAATATAGATATATGCTTCACATGTTTAATATGCCGTTTTACCTATGCCAAAGTCGTGGTATGGATACCGAGAGGTTAGCCAAGATGAAACACTAACTTGGTTGTATTGTTATATCTGCCTTTTGTTTGGATTGGATATGCTATCCAAGAATTTTACAACAAAGTCTGGGATGCTTACAAGTATGATATGAATTATTGCTCCGTGAGAATGAATCCGTTTGCCTTAATAAACGTCCTTGGGAGAAGGTCAATGGACGTTAATTACCATGTCTGTTATATGAAATGGAAGTGATCCTTAGTCACTGGAATAAGAGAACTTAACTGTTAGAGAATCTACAACAACTTTTAACAGTGATATTAACATTTTAACGTATGATCTTCACATCTGTAACTATGATTGTCTTGTTCCACTTCGTTGGTGTCACGTCAATAAAATACATGTACAGTAAACACCGACTTGTGTGCTGCCAATACTTACCCAGTTCACCCAATGCAACGATACCTGTTGGAATGTTCGTTTGAAGAAGTTTATTGACATTTTGTTCGTATTCAACCATTCGCGTGATAAAATCAATACCATTACCATAAACGGACTCCAACAGAAAATGGTGTGCCAGCGTGGTTTGAAAATAATTATTTCAAAGGAACGAACGCAAGCCAAGGAATCGTTTGAAGATGGGATTTGTTCTTTCAAGGTGAAATCATCTTAAATTTGGAACATTGTAAAAATGAATCAGAATCAACTAACCGTTACCTCAAGGTCATCAATCAACCTCCAGGTCCAGTTGTACGGTGACTAACTGCACTTGGGATCACCTATTCCTCATTACGTGCGAGCTTGTGTTGAAAAAGCAGAACGAAGTATTTTATTCCTCCAGTACATACACGGGGACGAGGCACATTGGTTGTTCTTTCCGGCACGCGAGATGAGTATAGCGTGTTGTCGTTATACACTTTATTACATTTAGCTGTGCCTTTAATGTTCATATCTATATTTTCTATATTATTTGTTATGTGTTGTGTATTCTTTGCGGGAGGTTGGGAGGTAGATCTGACGAACGAGATCCATCTCGAAGTCAATTCGGGCTCTTCGTCAGACGTTCTGTAGGACATTATTTTGCAGACTTCCCGCAGTGGAATGTTCCTACGCGTGAGCGTAGAAGGATTCTAGGTCCACTGTGTTTGGTGGTCTGTAACACCTATCTGTTCTAGCTGTTTCGTCAAGTTTTACTTGTTGTTCTCATAGTTCTTTTTAATCGTACCTTATTTTCATGATGTATTTTGTTTGTGATTATTGTCCATCTCACCTTTCCTGTCGTTTAGTTTTTTACAAAACCATTGTTTTTACACTGTGTTGTCTATTGTCTTGTTAACTATCTGATCGTAGTTATCGTCGTATATTTTTACGATATTCTATTTTAGTTATACATTTTTTTTTTTTTGATTTCTACGATTGTGTTCACCCGTCCATTTTATCATGTCTTGTCGGTTATGTTTCTATTGTCTTTCTCGTTGTTCATTTCATGACATTTGATTACATAAATTTATTGATTAATAACATATTTAATAATTATATGATAACATTATACCGTTCTAGAACAGGAACGAAGAACACTTGTTATAATAACAAGGTTAACCAATTTATATTGATTAATTATAATTTTAAATATCTAGAGTACTGTGAATACTTATATAGCATAATGTCTACCTGGGAATATTTTATGTCCCAAGCTAAATCCCTTGGTATGACTCCTGATGAGGCAACAGCTTTTGCAGTTGTTGAACATGCCACGGCTCAGATGTTTATGGTATCTCATGTACAGTACCTCATTAATCTAGGGAAATCCCGTGGTTTGTATAAAGAGAAGCTCAGAGAATTCATAGAAGAAGAAAAAATTAAGAAGCTACTCCAGGAAAAGGGTGTTGGCTACCCAACAGTTGTCTCTGTCACACACTCACTAGTCAACGGGTTCAAGCGCATGTTGGCTATTGCTGTTGAGACAGACTACACATTTAATGAAGCAGAAAGGATCAAGGATTTATTAAATGAACAGAACATAAAATTTTTGAAAAAAAAAAGTAGCAAATCTTGATTTGACTGATCAAGAGCTCAGGAATCTTCTATGTCAACAGGAGAAAGTGTCTCAGGAAAAACAGATAAATATTGAAAAATTACTCATGGAGAAAAATGAGTTAGAGAATGAAGTACGCTCAGTTAAAATATTACTTGACAAGCAGAATAAGGTCATTGGAGAATTTGATAAGTTAAATGTGACTATAAAGACAGACTGTCATGCTCATTTGGCTCAGATTCAAGAACTGACATCTGAGATTCCTCTTTTGAAATTAAGGGTTGAGGAACTTACGATTAGCCATCAAAATGCCATTGAGGCACTTGAAAAAGAAAAGGCCATTAATAAAGAACATGTCAGGAAACACACTATCGATGTTGAACATCTAACTCAAACTGCTGCTGCAGAACTCGAAGTTAAAGATTTAAATATTATGAATGGGATTGCTAGAGAGCTAGAACAAGTCAAAAGGAATTATGAGAAGTTGATGTCAGATTATGTAGATTTGAAACTAGAATCTGAAGATAATAAAATTCAACAGAAAATAGAAGCGGAAAAACAAAAAAAATTGATAATGAATTTTAGAGATAGAAAAGTCAGAAAGGGAAATAACAAGAATTGCCATTCTTTTAAAGGGAAACAATTTTGTCAAACTTCTTTGTATAATGTATCTTCTAGCCAATCTCACAGATCACGAGATTTTCATCAGAATAATTTTGGAAATAATCAAAGCAATAATTATTATCATAATGGGAAATTTAAATCACAATCTTTCAAAAACAGACAAGGTTATCAAAATAGACAGTATGGTCAATGGCACAATGGTAATGGTCATACTAACCGTGATTTTAACGTAAACAAAAATGCAAATACTAGCAATTTTGGGGATAATAACCAAAATCGATCGCTACGAAGATATAGATCTTCGAACCAGCCACGACAACACTCTAATGTTGCTTTGAGTGATACACATTCAAACAAGGAACAGGATAATAATGTTAATGCACATAGTGCTATGTCATGTTCTCTGGATTTCAAACAGGTCAAGTCTTGTGATGAGAGTAATACCCCATTCCAGCCCAAGGCGATCACGACGCTGCGACGCGGGCAAAGTATACCAAGCCTACCAGCGGCTTGTACGGCCACGTCAGCTACTGACTATGGAACAGGAAGCCTTAAATTAAATAAGGGTTTTTTAAATGGCATTCCATGCTCTCTTTTATTCGATTCAGGCTCCAGTACTGTTGGCGTCCGGACTTCGCTGATCGACCCTAGTTGTGCGACGGGCAGGGTTGTGAAATGTGTGACGTTTGGCGGAACTGTGGAAACATTTCCCACAGCCATTATAACACTTCATACACCATTTTTTACAGGAAAGATACAAGCATGTCTTCTTCCGAATCCAATTTCTGATGTTATACTTGGTCGCATACATGGTATTAAAGAGTGTACACCTCAGCAAATAGCTGAATGGGAAAAGCAGCATATACAGGATGCCTATTCATTTAAGTCTATACCTAGAGTTGTGTCACATGCACATGCTATTAACATGTTGGGTAATGCTAATGTATCGGAATCTAGTAGTGAAAATGATTCCATGGTTCATTACGCCACTGTGGCTAATGGATTACAACCTTTACGACATGCTTCCATTCTTAAGAATGATATTAAGGTTTTAACGCAACCGGTAAAGACTAGTAAGTCATATACCTTCCCTCGAATTGATCAGCAGTCAACTGATCGTAAGAAAAAGGTTAAGTTTGTAAAAAAAGGAAAGGATGTTCCTAATAAAAATAATAGTTGTAACTCAGGTGAGAAAACTAAAACCAATAAGGTTGTCAATAAGGTTTTAACTTTGCCTAGCAAGCAGGTGTCTACGACATGCCGTACACCTACACCTTTGTCTGGCATAAGTAATAATACTCAATTACAGGGGTATGGTACATTTAAGAACAATAATTCTACATGTAGAAATAATAAATATTGTAATTTACCTCAAAGGACTAAGGTTACTCATCAACCTTACTCCCACTCTTGTGATAATGGTACCACTTATATTGGTAGAGGTGCATCTTCTCGCACCATCCTTGTGCAAAATCTGCCACAACGAACTACTTGGCAGGCACTAGGAGATTTTCTCAACCACACGGCAGACGTTAGGTTCGTGCGTCTGTTACCTCATATCAATAACAGGTATGGTTACGCCGTGGTTACTTTTAGGACCAATAGAGACGCTCGCATGGCTATCGAGCGGAACAATGGTGTATATTTCCACCACCATTCTCTCCGATTACAATTGGTTCCTGATTCTGCGTCACGCAGATAGTAACCTACTATATTGAATTTTGATATCACATTCTTTGATGACTCAGCCTATGCAGTCATCATTTCTTTCTTGTAATAGTCATTTGTTCTTTTTCTAGTTCTCATGAACTTTTTCAATATAATTTTATGCCATTCGGGTTAATGAATGCGCCAGCTACCTTTGTACGCATGATGCGCCGCATATTGTCTCATCGTCCCGATGTCATTACTTATATAGATGACATCTGTCTTTTCAGTGACTCTTGGGATGAACATATTCAGGGTTTAAAATCTTTACTTTCTACCTTACGGGATTACAACTTAACAGCAAAACCTTCAAAGGCTTTTGTCGGTTTTCATGACATCTCATTTCTTGGTCACCGTATAGGTCGCGGTTTAATGTATACAGAAGACAGTAACGTCTCCAAAATTTTAAACATCTCAGCACCTAAGACAAAAAAACAAGTGAGGTCACTCTTAGGACTAATACAGTTCTATTCTAAATTCATCCCTCATTTGTCTACTATAACTGCACCTCTTTCGTCTTTACTGAAGAAGGGCACACCTAATGTAATAAAGTGGTCGCAGGATCACCAAACGGCGTTAGACTATATAAAACAAATTTTTTCAAATAAGCCTTTTTTAAGGTTGCCTAACAAAGATCTCACCTTTGTTCTTCGCAGTGATGCTTCTTCCTACGCTATCGCGGCAGTTTTGATGCAAGAATACGGAGGCACCTTGTTTCCAATTATGTACGTCTCCAGAAAGCTTACGACGAGTGAAATGAAGTACTCCGTTCTCGATAAAGAGCTCCTTGCTCTTGTCTGGTCAATCACAAAATTGGAACGTTACCTGCTCGGCTCACACTTTGTGGTGGAGTCTGACCAGAAAGCTCTTACCGCATTGAATACTGGAAACGTTAAGTCATCAAAGTCAGCGCGTTACGCTATAGCTCTCCAGCCATTCCACTTTGAGATACGTGCTATTCCTGGAGTGCAGAATGTATTTGCAGACTGTCTTTCAAGATGCCCTAGTGAACTTGGTGAAACTAAACTACTTTTGGATCGAGAAACGTCCTCACCGAAACATGAATAACTTTGTACAGTGTCGTTAATTGTACATCTGTGAATACTATGTGTAGCTCTACAGTATTCGTATATATATAACTTTCAGAATATACTTACGTATGGATTATAACATTATTTCTTGTGAAGTAACGTTTTATTAGAACGGGAACAGTGATATTAAAGTAACATTTTTTTTAGTATGGAAACATTGGTAAAAACGACAAATAGACATTCATTAGTGTTATGGAACATATTACACTACATATCGTGTTCGTTAACTTATTTCGTGCATGGAACATTAGGAACCTATTCTTGTTGACTCTAAATAGTTCTGAACGAATATTCACAATGACTGAAATTAGAATTACTTAGAATAAATTACTAGTTATTTATTTATGTGTAATTAAGTACTAGAATTAGATTAATTCAATTTAATCAATTTGATTGTTTATAAATCACACATCTACTAACTTTATTAGTGTCTCGCAATACGTGTAGTCACGTATCCCACTACATGAGATTTTACTTTTAGATAACTAGTCAAACTTACTAGTGTTAGATATCAGTAAGTGCGTTGCTTCTTAAAGTGTTTAATTTTGCATTGCTTCATTTTTGCACATTGTATTTCAAAATTTTCTGTTTCACTGATTCTTTTATCATTGATTATCATCAGTGTTGCTGTTCATTTTCATTTTTTGAAATCATATGTTTCAAATTTTGTTGAAAACTTAGTTGAATTTTATTATCATCTTTTTTGTTGATTTTTCATTTTCATTTTCATTTTTTCAACTTCTTTTTACTTCGAATATTACCACATCGTTCCAAAGTAGGTCGATGGTGGATGTGTGCTTTAATGCATACTGTCATTTAGTTCTATTAATTTCAAGTCAATATTCTTTTCTTAATATGATATAATTTTATGCATGTCATAAATCTTGTTGTAGTTTTGACTCACCTCTCTCGATGTAATTAGTTCGAAAAAAATTAATGGGATTAATTTTTTTAAGGGGAGGTAATAAGGGAGCTGTTACGTACATTTATTACCTAAGGGGGTAGTCTTCGGTCCTGCCAAATGTACGCACCAGTTTTATGTAGTTATATTGTTTGAGCGTTCGATTGATTCACGCACTGACGTGCACAAAGCAGTGAGTGTTGCTTTGGACGCACGTGTAACCTAGTTGAGTAGATTGTGACGTCATGATAGGGGCAGCTCGGACGACATTTTATGTCCGCAGTGTTATTATTTGATTCCTGGCAGATTTGAAGAAGCCAGCAGTTGTATTCGTATCTATTGGTCTTCATGGCGAAGCCAATAGTGGATGTCTGAAGTAAGTGTCGCCCCATTTCGTATGGCAAGTTTAATTATGTAAATTAAAGTATCAGGCCGCTCCTATTAATGGTCTAGCGGGAATTCATCGGAGATGACATTCCTAGAATTGGACACACGGAGTCGATAGCCTTTGGAATCTTTTGTAGAGGGAGAATCCATATGTGGAATCAAGTTAATGAATATAGATATATGCTTCACATGTTTAATATGCCGTTTTACCTATGCCAAAGTCGTGGTATGGATACCGAGAGGTTAGCCAAGATGAAACACTAATTTGGTTGTATTGTTATATCTGCCTTTTGTTTGGATTGGATATGCTATCCAAGAATTTTACAACAAAGTCTGGGATGCTTACAAGTATGATATGAATTATTGCTCCGTGAGAATGAATCCGTTTGCCTTAATAAACGTCCTTGGGAGAAGGTCAATGGACGTTAATTACCATGTCTGTTATATGAAATGGAAGTGATCCTTAGTCACTGGAATAAGAGAACTTAACTGTTAGAGAATCTACAACAACTTTTAACAGTGATATTAACATTTTAACGTATGATCTTCACATCTGTAACTATGATTGTCTTGTTCCACTTCGTTGGTGTCACGTCAATAAAATACATGTACAGTAAACACTGACTTGTGTGCTGCCAATACTTACCCAGTTCACCCAATGCAACGATACCTGTTGGAATGTTCGTTTGAAGAAGTTTATTGACATTTTGTTCGTATTCAACCATTCGCGTGATAAAATCAATACCATTACCATAAACGGACTCCAACACCTACCCACCACAAAAAATATTTAAAGAATGTGTGATTCCTATATACACACACTGGGATTCCCACCGGTGATACAGAGTTTGTGCACTGTGCTGAGAACCTCCTTGTGTGATCTAAGGGAGGAGATCCTAGCATTAATAGAGTTGTCCATGTACAATGTAGAGAGTCCTTAACTCATTCCTCCCCAGGCTGTTTTTGGGTTTTACCCAGGCCCGAAAATGGATGCAATTTTTTCAGACAGGTGAGGTTTTAAAAACAGACAGTGGACAAATACATAAGTTCAGTAGGTAGTTGTGTTATACATTTCAATGTGTGAAATTGACTGGAGAATCTTATGAATTGCTTCATATAATTAATTAATATGAATAGGTGTGTGTTATGTCTTGTGAAATGTAGACTTGATTAAAAAAGTGTTAAAAATTTTTTTTTTAATTGTATACTTAAACTTAAATATTTCAGCTCCCAATTAATGTATGGCAATAAAATATTAAGAATATCAGTGCACATTTAGTTTGAAACATATCTGGAAACTTTTATCACTATCACTTCACAGATGTAATTTTTATGATTTTTTTCTCAAAACCACATATGTTTGTAAACACAACCGCTCAAAATGTGTGCAATTTTTCTCATCAGGTTATATTTAAAAAACTGCAGTAGACACACATTTTATTTAACTAGGTGTTAATGTTATACATTTAAATGTGTGAAATTGACTGGAGAATCTTATGAATTGATTCATATAATTAATTGATATGAATAGATGTGTGTTATGTCTTGTGAAGTGTAGACTTGATTTTTAAAATGTTTAAAAAATAAAATAAAATTGTATACTTAAATTTAAATATTTCAGCTCCCAATAAATGTATGGCAATAAAATATTAAGAATATCAGTGCACATTTAGTTTGAAACATATCTAGAAACTTTTATCACTATCACTTCATAGATGTAATTTTTATGATTTTTTTTCTCAGAACCACATATGTTTGTAAAAACAACCGCTCAAAATGTGTGCAATTTTTCTCTTCAGGTTATATTAAAAAAACAGGCAGTAGATACACATATTATTTAACTAGGTGTTTATGTTATACATTTAAATGTGTGAAATTGACTGGAGAATCTTATGAATTGATTCATATAATTAATTGATATGAATAGGTGTGTTATGTCTTGTGAAGTGTAGACTTGATTTTAAAAATGTTTAAAAAATAAAATAAAATTGCATACTTAAACTTAAATATTTCAGCTCCCAATTAATATATGGCAATAAAATATTAAGAATATCAGTGCACATTTAGTTTGAAACATATCTAGAAACTTTTATCACTATCACTTCATAGATGTAATTTTTTTTATTTTTGTTCTCAAAACCACATATGTTTGTAAAAACAACCGCTCAAAATATGTGCAATTTTTCTCTTCAGGTTATATTTTAAAAACAGGCAGTAGATACACATTTTATTTAACTAGGTGTTGATGTTATACATCAACATGTGGGAAATTGACTGAAGAATCTTGTGAAATGCTGTAGATAATTATTTGATGTAGGAAAAGAGTCTGTCATGTTATGTGAAGTGTAGACCTAATCAAAAATAACTGGAAAAAAGATAAATAAACTGTACTCACATATGTCAGCTCCAGTTTAATCCATAGCAGAAAAATCTCAGAATATCAGTGCACATCCATTTTGAAACACAACACATTTTACCACAATCACTTCAAATATATAATTTATATGATTTTTTTCCTACACCACAAATTTCTGTAAATACCAAACAACTATGACTAATATTATTTACACCAACTATATTCTATCATTTTTGGTTTGACAATGTGCTTCCACTTTGGCCTGAGAAGATACAAGGAAAACCTTGGATTATACTGCTTATATTGCCATCTGCCTTTATAACCTATTACCACTTCATTCAAACTGAGATTTTGGAATGGGTAAAAGGCACTCTGAAATTTTTGCAACAACATGTTCATAAAATCTTTTCTTTTCCTTGTGAATTTTCATCAGAGGCATGAAGCATTGTATGATATAATGCTTCAAATCTACTTCTTGAAAACATTTGAAGAAACCAAGGAGTATAAAATTCTGCAGATGTAGACCAGTAGTTGCGAATGCATGGTCTTTTCTGAATCCCAATATTTATTAGGACAGCAATAAACTTATCAAGTTCATGGCGTGTGACTTTGGTCCACCGAGAATACAATGAATATTGTTTCGCAGGGTTATTTTGAATAGATTTGAGTCTGGTATAATCATTGATGCACTGGAACATGAAATCTTGAACCTCATCTGTAAACAAAACACTGAAACATTTCAATGGGGTTGACAGGTCAAACCCCTCAGTCACACCTGGTGTTCTCTTTGAACAAAATCGAAATGCATTTTGTGTCATCCCCTCAGCAATTTCTAACCACTCTGGGACATCTTGTGAGGATGCACCTGCCTCTAGACTTGTGGCAGTTCTCATAGCTTTACTTTTGGTCACAATGGTGTTTTTGCCTCTTTATCCTTCTCCTTTAGTGACTGAAAGTTTTGCTCTTTTTATTCCAGCCCTACCTGATGCATGTTCAATCAGCTGATCGACATCGCCCTCAGAATGATCACTTTCATGAATATTCTGACACAAAGTCTTTACAATGTCTTCATTGGAATTACTAAACCTAACTTCTAAAATCCGTGTCGCTCGAGTTATCTTCTGTCCACTGAGAAATTAGCGTCGTGCTTGCTCAGCCGAAAGCAGGTGTTTAGAAGAAGATTCTCGATCCATTTTGTATGTAAACAAAGGAATAGAAATGGATATAAAACACACAATTTTAGCTTCACAAATTTGTTTTTCGCTCACAAACGTCCATAAACATGTCCTAGATGTAATGAAATGATTTAAAAACCAGCTAGTTGCTAGGTATTTATAACTTTTCGTTCAAACTCGACATATATCGCACTGGCGCGCCACGCGTCATTGGTCCAAACGGAAGTCCTATCTGGCGCGTGGTGCGCCACTGTGGACGGAAAGAGTTAAAACCAAGCCAAACCAAACCAAACCAAGTCAAACCAAACCAAACCAAACCAAGTTCACTACCATCCCCCTGGATGCATGTCACAAATCCTTTGAAAGCCATATTTAGTGTAGCTTGTTTCTTTTACTTCACGCTTTTCTCCATGTAATTCCCCGGAGTCTCTGAGGGGTAGAGCTGTTGATCCATCAGGCATGGCATAAGAGGAGACTAATATAATGTTGCAAATGATGTTGACAGTCTCATCATGTATAACAATTTGCTACAGAAACCACCACTACTGCAGTTTTTTTAACAGAAACCACCACTAATGCAATGTTTTTAACAGAAATCACCACTATTGCAATTTTTTTAACAGAAACCACCACTAATGCAATTTTGTTAACAGAAACCACCACCACTGCAATTTTTTAACAGAAACCACCACTATTGCAATTTTTTTAACCTATGAATTATCACCTATAGAAATCAGAGCATGTATATTCCCAGTAGCAACATACGGCTGTGAGACTTGGACACTTAATAAAACAGTTGCAAAAAAGATTACATCATTCAAAATGAAATGCTACAGAAGGATGTTGAGAATACCCTGGACAGAAAAAAAGACCAACAGAGAAGTACTGCACTCACTAAACGTACAGGAACATTGGCTCCTAATTAGTCATCGGTCTTTAGTTTATTCTTTATATGTGTGTCCTTGTTAATTATAGTTTCCAAGTGTCTGTGTGTGTTGATGAGCTTACTCGCTCAGTGGAAGGTGAAAGATAGATGGAAATAAGAAGGAAAATACTGATCACAGGAGAAATGGTGCCATTCTCAGGACATGAGACATAAATTACATATCACAATTCTATGCTTTCATTTCTTCATAAGTTACATGCTAGTGTTTTATAGATTTCTGAACATGAGAAAATACTGTGAACATACACCAGTTTGTAAAGGGGAGTATGTCATTAAGTATCTCATTAGAGGCGACTAGTATGAGCTTATATATATCCTTCATTACTGTATGGTGTAGAAACATGGACAATGAGCAAGCAATTGGAAGAAAAATATTGAGGCTTTCGAGATGTGGACATATTAAAAAATGAGGGATATCTCACGGAAACAGAAAAAAAAAAAAAAAAGAGGGCCTAGAAAACCTAGGTATGAAAAGAGAATTAATGAAGGAAATAAAAATTAGACCACTAAAATATTTTGGCCATATAAAAAGACATAACACCTTGCAGAAAACCATAACAGAAGGGAGGAAGGCAAGCGTGCAAGAGGAAGACAGAGTTATAAGTTGAAAGATAACATCACGAGATGGATAAGAAAGAGTCTATCAGAGTGCAACATCAAGATAAGAGACAGAAGACATTGGAGATCCATTGCAGCCGACCTCCGTTGCGGAGATGGCAGCTGATGATGATGATGATAAATATGAGGTTGTGTGTCAAGCTGGTAAGCTCATCATGTAAGATAAACAGCTACAGAAACCACTGCTGTAAATGCACATGAATACTCTGGAGCTGGCTTCTTGAGGACTAGCTGTAGTAGGAGTCCATGGTTCATAAGGAATGAAAAAAGAAATGATGATGGTCATGAATTTTATGACTGCAGTAGAATGATATTTATAGTGTTCTTTAACTCTCAGTTAAAACATACAGGTGAAAGGTTAAAGGTGAAAGGAAGAAAGATCTTAGTGGCCTCATCAAACTCACTTAAACTTTTCATAAAGATCTCGGTCTGTGTACTTGTTTGCCTCCGGATCATCCATGTCCATGCTGTTCGCAACATTGACCAGTCTTTCCCAAGGCCACTTCAGAGAATTTAGACGTTCTTCAGATTCCAAGTGAGCCCTCTGGTGGGCAGTTCTGAGGATAACAAGTAGAGGAATGAAATGTGGCCAAACATGAACTTATCACTGAGAAGAATAAAAAGTTGAAACAGGAACTGTGAATAAAATAGAATAAAAAAGAAAAAATAATTACAATATAAGAAAATAAAAATCTAAAAGAAAGATTTACAGACAGAAGTCAATGTAGCATGATAATGACAGAATAAGACAGCAACAGAGAAAGAGTCAAACAAGGATGAAGTAATAAGTGATGAAAAATAACATTTAAAAAATAAAGAAAGATTTCAAGATATTAACTCTTTGACTCCACAATTATTTTCCACCCTGTGCCATAATTTTAACTGTTGATAGACTAAAAACAACGCTCAGAGAGTTGTTTTGGCACGGGTGTCAAATCTGACCAAGGCTCTGAGAGTTGTTCCTGAGTCATAGAGTTAAGCAGGGAGACTAAGAAGAGGAAGGCATATAGAGAAACAAGTAATCAATAAAAGAAAGAAGAAAAAGAAAAAAAACAATTTAAAAAAAGATAAATTAGGACAAAAATAATAACATGAGAATAAATAAACTATTACATTATCATTATCATTACTGTTCCCCACGAAGCATAGTCCTTCAGCAAATGTATGCAATGTCCTCCTGTCCTGTGCCATCCGTTCAATGCCTTTCCACATCATCTTTATCCTTCCTGTTTGTTTCCAGTTCTCTTCCCTATGTCTCTGGTCTTGTTTTACTTCTTTTACCTTAGGGATTCCAGAACAAGGACCACCCTGTAAAGCTATCAACAGGTTTCCTCAGTGTGTGTCTTATCCATCTCCAGCATCTTATTCTCATCTCCTGTTCCACTGACAACTGTCTGGCTCTTGTCATCAGTTCCACATTGGTGACCTGGTCATACCTCTTCAATCCTTCTGTTTTATGCAGGCATCCATTTATGAAAGTCTGTAACTTCATCGTTGTTGTTTTTCATGCTCTCCAATTTCAGGGCTATACAATCGAATTAACTTGACATTTGAACTGAAGATTCTGACAGTTGTGTTGGAATTGACTTCTTTTGATTTCCATAAATTTTCCAATGCAATGAAAGCTCCTCTTTCCATTCTGCATAGTTATTATATAACTTTCTGTTTCTCCAACTTTGTCTTTATTGCTGACAAAGTATAAGTATGATTCTATATGCTGTAGAGATGCATCTTCAGGTGCAATCTAATCATCATTTGCTGTAATTATTCTCACAAATTTTGTCTTTTCCCTGTGTATTTTCAGACCCAGTTGCTACAATCTCCCATGAAGTTTTTTTCATTTTCTCTTGCATCTGGTTACAGTTTTGGGTTAGAAGTGCCAAAGATTATCACATACCATAGTTCGTTTGGTTGGTTTGGTTTTAAGGACTATCTTTACTGCACATGGATTACTCCATCAGTGATCTGATCTCCTCCCTTACATCACACAAGGAGGATCTCAGCACAGTTGCATGAACTCCATAGCTCCACTGAGAATCTCAATGTGTGTATATAGGAATCACACATTCTATAAATATTTTTGTGATGGGTAGGTTTCTAATTTTTTTATTTTGCCAGGGCAGCTGCCTGATAGGCCTACTCTTTACGATTTCCAACTACCGTGGAATTTTTAACATGTGCAACTTGCACACGGGACCTCTTATTTTTTTGCCCTTATCCGAGAAGGCTAGGCATCCGATCTCACTACCCAGGAGACCAGGGGGAGTATGACATCATTAGGACCACTGGTTCTGAAATAAAATTTCCATAAATTATATTCTCTCCACTGGGAATTGAACCCGGTACCTCTAGAACTCAAGGTGGATGCCATACCTCTTAGCCACTCTGACCCCAGTAGTTAAAACACTGTAAAAGAAAAGTAGGCACAAACAGCATGATGGCGGGGGAGGGGGGGAGGGGGTAAAAGAAAGACTGTTCCTTATATTCCTTACTTACAGGTGAGCAGGATCTAGAAGCAAGGAATCATCACCAATCAGCTCATCAACATTCTGAGGCAGAGGCTGGTCACTGCTTCCCTTGGACCCAGACCCATCATCTGTATCAAGGTGGGATTCAGCATCATGGGACCACAGTTTGTTCACAACCAGACCAGACTTGGGGGCCAATGGGCCATTAACCTCCAACACAAAATCTGTAAATATGCAGTTATAGCGAGTGGGGAGAATTAATCTACTGTTTCTTTCATTAGTGTAGTGCAATGCTTTACACACTATTTTTTTTTTTAGTACAATAATCATCATCATTTTTTGTTCCTTATGAGACATGCAGAGAGCCCCCTTGAGGAAGACCACATCAACTCTTGTGGCATGCAGAGAGCCCCCTTGAGGAAGACCACATCAACTCTTGTGGCATGCAGAGAGCCCCCTTGAGGAAGACCACATCAACTCTTGTGGTGGTTCTGTAACAATTTGTTTTACATGATGAGATTTCCTGCCCCATGCACAAGCTCATATTAGTTACTTTTTATGATATACATGAAGGACCAGTAGTCCTAATCTCCTCAGATACCCCCAGGAACTAGACAGGACCGGCACAACTGTGTGATGATTTACAAACTCTTTTTGTCAGTGTCACAGTGATATTGTTTCACATTTCTTAGAACTACATAGTAGTTCTCTCAGTAAAGTAATTTTTCTAAGCGAGGAAAGAGTTGCAGATATCCATATAAAGTAACAGTAAGAATGAGAAATGGAAGAATTTTTCAATATCAGTTTTGCAAGTTATTGCAGAAGCAATTTAGAACACAAGCCACCATTTCAATCAACTCATGATTGATACGATAAGCAGGCCAACTCACGATTCATATCTACTCTAGGACGCTGTTGTGTGCCAATGATTATTTTTGAAAACGTTCAAAACAGTGTACAAATTATAATTGAGATTAGTGTTAGCGGTCATTGTTCTAAGATTTGTAGCCATTTATTATTTACAAAAAAACTAAATGCTGGAAACATGGTTATAGGTAGCAGTGTAGAATTAGGATTCAGGCTTAGGCTTAGATAGCAAATATAGAAAAACAGTACCCCAATTCCATTTCGTGTTTTAATAAAAAATAATAACATGCAATAGCCATTGAGGCCATACATTTAAAAAAAAAAAAAAAGCCAACAACAACAGCAAATGTTATGGGTTAGGCTACTTCTTGATCTCAAGTTGGATGACAGTCTGACATTTTTAAAAATTCAGGTTTCCAAAAATACTTGTTCTGAGCATTGCAGATAAAAACTTAGCGACCTTTATAGGTAATGTTTGTTTTCTGGAAGCCTTTGTTTGGTAGTTACTACTTCTAAATATTTAAAGATTGTTACGGTGTTTTATCGGCGTCGTCTGCTATATTTGGCAGCACGCATTTTTGATGATAAGAGAATTAATGTAGAATCATTGTTATACTTCATGGTCTAATGAACGCAATCCGCACAGTCGGATTGTGACGCGTGAACGTTGGTATGGTCACGCGTAGTGACCAATTTAGGGGACCCTTTTGTATTTGACCGTCACGCCATGAAGTCGCATTGTTGAATTCTTCCAGAGTTAGGCTACGTATTGCCGAATTATTATTATTGATGGACGCGCAGGGTCGGTGCATAGTTCCTTAATGGATAATGAAATATAATGTTAGTAGATCAGTGGATGATCTATATATTAAATATTCGTCAAATACACAGGCGTATCATTACCGTCTGACTGGATGACAGCAGAGCGTGTACATCGCCCTTGATGTTCTGACATGAACTTATTTGACTGGAAGAGTGACGGTATAATGGATTCCCATTGATTAATGCAGATGTACATTTCTTATATTGATGAATCACAGTATGATGTTCTTCACATGTCTTGTCAAATAAATGTATATATTGGACTCAGTATGAAAGACTTACCGCATTCGTCATTCGACTTGAAGGTTGGTCTGCATGCCATGTTTTATTGATTGTATTCGCATTATACTTAACAACTCTTCTATGAGGAAGAGTTCTTCATGTATTTGTGAGGAATGATATTCGCACTGAACAAACAATGAAGTGTCAACGACTACGATACAGACCAGACAATATCTCAATTACATCTTTAATAATTGTCTGAGTACGAACCCACGTACGGACACATATAATCAAGTGATCTGTGATCAAACTGATAGTCCGCATAAACTCAACTGCGATATCAACTAATGCTTAGCTGTATCAAAGATCTGATTTAAAAACATTTGAATCCTAGTTTTTGATTTGTCTTATTAATGGAAAAGAAAGGGAAAACTTGGAAATGAAGAAGAAAATGAACTGATCATCGCTGTCAAAGAATTAATATGCAGAAAATGCAGAAAAAGTTACATAAATGACAATAAAGTAGATTCATAGTGCAAAATCTGACTCACATCTGGAAAAAAAAACAACAGAGCTGCAAGAAAAGTTAGATCAAAGAGGCAATCATTTAATAAAATATGCTTACAGCAAACAGCCTTGGAACATTTAGAAAAACAAAATTGTTTTATTCAGTATACACAAATTAAATATTGTTTTCTTACTTTCTGGGTTTCTCAAAGAACAATACTGTTTAATTTTAGCCACATCTGAGGACAGTTGAGACAGTAAGAAGCGACGTTTCTGCTCAACACGAGAAATGTTTGTGCCTGCCCAATCCTCTCCACATGACACATAGACCAATGCATCTCGTTCTAAGTTCTGAATTGTGAATAGCTCCTTCCCATTATTATCAAAAAGTCTCCTTCCAGCAAGTGGGAGACTGAGGAGGCTAGTGCAGTTTTGCAAGAACTGAAAAATTATATATGAAGAATACAGATATTTAGTTTACATGGTAACTCTTTCGGTCTCAGGCAGTTTTTAGTTTTATCAAAGGGCACCAAAATTATTGCACCTTTTTTCTACATGTATATTTATATGAGAAAATATCTTGTAATATATATATTAAAAAATTGGTTGAAGAATATATTCAAGAGTCACAAGTCTTTATGCAACAAATACTTTTGTTTTAAATCATGTAAAGTACAGACTTGAGGAAATAAGACCTATGGCCAAAAAATCATACACTGCACTCCTTGAGAGAATAATGTGCCACATTGTAGCATGTCATATGGCTCTTTGGGGGTAACGAGTGTTAACAACCAGTGAAAATGATTGTTCATAAAAAGTATGAATCAAAGATACACTACCAGTTAAAAATCAATTAACTTTTAACACATTTAATCTTTGATCACACTTATGAAAGGCAAACATCACAAAAATAAATTAGTAAAAAAACAAACAGACAACTACAATCAGCTCAATGAATAACAGCAAATCGAGAAAAAATGACTTCCACTACTTCCTGACATGACTTGACTTGACTTTGACCAACTTGTCATTGAGTGTCAGCTCTTGATGAACCATTACTTCTTCAAGTACCATACCAAGTAGCACAGGTGATCATGACTCTACAATTTCCGGTATCCATTACTGTAAATCAGTTCTTTTGTCAAATTGTTTAGTATCTTCTCTCTTTGTCATCCTCTATATTGTTTTCTTTCAAACTTTCTTGTTGCCATAACACATTGAAGTTTACACCCAAAGATAGTGGATTGCTTCCTTCTAATGTCTTCTTCTTAATTTCATTTTTGATCCTTAGCCACAGACTGTCAAAGCATTCAGTGGCCACCCTGCCTGGTGGCGTCTTGTAGGGCAGCAAGAAACTGCTTCCACTTTGCTTGGTCAGCAGCCCTCCTTTGTGTAGTGCCCCAGCTCTGGTTCATTCTTTCCATCTCAGCCTCCACAGTTCCCTGCCAAGTTGTTTTTGGTTGGCCTGCTTTCCTTCAGGGATCCATAGCAAAGCTGTTCTTGTGATGACATCAGTGTCTCTTCTAAGGATGTGGCCAGCCCAACTCCAGCGTCTGCCAGCTATGATGGTGTGCATGTCCTCTTGATTGCTCCGAGTAAGCAGTTCTTGGTTGGTGATGGTACTCGGCCAAAAGATTCAGAGAATTTTCCTTAGGCAGATTGTGTGGAAAGAAGACAATTTCGACATTTCATTCTCAGTTACTCTCCAGCATTCTGCACCATAGAAAAGCAAAGATAGTAAACAGCTCTTCTGTAATCTTAATTTGGTGTATGTGCTATACTGAGAGGACTTCCAGATGTTGTTTAGACTAGCACAGGCAGTTTTCGCTTTATTCATTCTGTGGTTGATGTCTTTGCTTGTTCTGCCATCTGGTGTTACTACTCTAATGTGAAGTAATAAATTCTTTTCTGCACACTGGCTTCTTTCAGGACATTCTCATTACTTTTTTTTGGCTGCCCAAGGCATTCTTAACAATCCTCTGTAAAACCACATCCCTGTGGCCTCAGAAAATTTTCTTGCTTGTTTACTAATTGTCCATAACTTACTTCCCTGTGTCAGGATCAGCTTTAAATAACACTGATGAACACTCTTTCTTACTTCAACTGATAATAATTTGGTAAAGGGAAGATCCTGTTACATGTCCATAGTCATGACTCCCTTCCATTTTCACAACTTCTCTGCCTCCGCCGTTTGTGCCTAGATGATGATGACTTCCACTTCCGAGCCAATGAGATGTTGGATTTCTTCCATAGCAGACTTTATCCGGAACATGTTCTCACCTCTGCCCTCCAACGTGTGCTCCCCATCTCTCGTCAGGAGGCCCTCAAACCTCACTATAAACCCACTTCGGATAGAGTCAAATTGATCTTGACCTATCACCCTCACAGTACGGCAGTCAAACAGATCCTTTTCCATCATCTCCCTATCCTCCAAGCAGAGTCTGTGACCCAGGAAGTTTTCGGTGAAGCACCTTTGGTGGCATATAGGCGCGACAAGAACTTGAAGGATCTTCTTGTTCGCAGCCGTCTTCCAAAGGAGACTGCCACTCAGTTTGGCACACTACCCTGTGGTCGGACATGATGCAACATGTGCAAGTATGTCATCTCAACCCACAAAGTGTCTTTTCCTGAGGCTACGTACACCATCACCAATAGCTTCACGTGTGAGTCGCGCAATGTTATTTATACTATCATATGTAAATGTTGCTGCATAACCTATATTGGCCAAACAGGCAAACGACTTGGGGACAGATTCAGCCAGCACTTGAATGACATCTCTCAGCAAAAATCCACACCAGTTGCCATACACTTTAATGGTCCTGACCATCATGGTCCCATCGACATCCAGGTCACGGCGATCAGATCCTGCTCCTCTGACACTGCTAGCCGAGAACAGCTTGAGAACCGTCTTATCCACCGCATGGGTGTCTAAAACCAGCCGGTCTTAACACTCTGCACACCTTTGTCTGAGGTCACCCTCCCCCCTCTTCCTCTCTTGTTCCATTTTGACTCTTTCCACTCTTATCCTATTTTTCTGCCGCCTTCTAATAATATGTATGAATATATAATACACTGTTTTTAATATGTCTTGATTTTTTATTTCATATTTATTTATCTCCAACTCATTCTGTCCTCTTCTATTTCCAGTCCCCACTAATATTACGTATTGGTAGTTTATTGTTCAGTTTCGTTTTTTAGTTTCGTAGTATGTATTGTATACATCCGGTGGTAACAGTCATTTCCTTTTCCGGGCATGCCAGTCCGTTCGCGGGAAGTAATAGTGGTAGGACCTCGATTCCTTCAGGGAAGTACCTACGTTTAATTTTTATATTTATTTAGGTATTATGTGTCCTATCTAGCTTTCCCTTTCTTTCCTTTCCCCGATGAAGGCCTTGTGGTCGTAATGTTGGCTATTTTCTTTGTCTTTTGTCCTCGTAAGACAAATTACCTTTTTCAATTTTTTTTCACACCCATCCACTGTGCATGTCCACTGAGATATATAGGCAATAAGGTGTTAGGCCCATATTTTCTTGACCATCTGCACACTAGGGGGTGATGTGGTCAGCATCATGCCAGCCGCTTTAACCTTCTCAGAGTATCTTTTGTACCCATTTCATTAAGCTGGGTCAACCCCAGAGCCTTTTGCGGTCTAAAAATCCCACCTTAACTGGGGATCGAACCAGGACTGCAGAGCTGACAATGACTATCTGAATAAAATACTTTTCATTTTACGAAAAACACTGACGTTGCCTGGAACATGTCAACACATCAAGAACAACAGCAGCATCAGCAGTAAAAATAACTGTAGCAAACAGCAGTTATAAACAGTAAACCTGGCCACTACTCACCATCTGAAGCTCCAGTTCAGCCACTTTTATATCCATGCAGTGCATTTCAGCATCTTCACAATCATCCAGTGTTGCTAGATGCTTCTTACTCTTCTTCTTCTGTTTCTGCATCTGTCCTTTTCTGATACTACTGGTCAGCATCTAAAAAAAAAAGTTACAACTCTGAAATAACGTAAAATAATAGAAAGAAAGTGTTTTATAGAAAAAAAAGAATGACATGGGTGAAAGAAGGGAGTTAAGCAACATTTAAATAAAGAATGACATTAGTAGACAATTCATTCTATTGTTAACCTGCAGCTCCCAGTGGAGCATAGACCTTAAAAAATTCACAACAAGAATTCCTGTCTTGTGCCATCCATTCTATGGCTTTCTATGCCTTTATTTTCCCTTTAGTGTCTGTCTCCAACTTCCTTCTTCATCTGTCTTTAGGTCTGTCGGCATTTATCCGTCCCTGGGGTTCCAGAACAAGGACTTCCTTGAAATGTTATCAGTTGGTTTACTCAGTGGGTGTCTCATCCAAAGCCAGCATCATATCATCATCTTTTGTTCCACTGATAATTGCCTCATACTTTCCATTAATGATCTTGCCTTACTATTTCAAGCCTTCTATTCTGTGTAAGCCCCCATTCACCTGTAACTTCTTGACTGTCAGTTTTGTTGTTCTCCATGATTCAGAGTCATAGAAAAGGACTGCCTTGTTTGTTCTGTTCTACTGTTGGGCTTACTTTCCTTTTGATTTCCTTACATTTCCCAATTCAATGAAAGCTTGTCTTGCCTTTAGTATTCTTATTTTGATATCACTTCTGCTGCTCTGAATTTTTGTTATATTGCTGCCAAGAAATATCCATGAGTTCAAAACTTCTAGGGATATAACTCCATATCTAGTCTCATTATCATCTGTCACATTTATTCACATAATCTCTGTCTGTTCCTTGTATATTAGCAGACCCAAATGCTGTAACTTCTTATCAAACATTCTCATTTTGTCTTGCATCTGGTTGTGACTATGGGACAGAAGAGTAAGGTCACTTGCAAAATCTAGATTGTCAAGTTGTTTTTTCATTGCATCCACTGAATTCCATTTCTGTTGGTTGATGGCACTGTTTTCAGAATTCAATCTAAAGGTAGAAGAAAAATAGTGGCAAGAGGCATCTCTACTGAACTTCAATTATCTCAAAGGGTTTGGTAAGTGGTCCTTCAAGACAAATTCTGCACATTATGTCTCCATATGTTGTCTTTATTAGATTAATGAGATTCTGGGGGACTCCATAATGTCTCATCAGTTTCCAGAGCTATTCTCTGTCTAAACTGTAGATTTTAATGAAAGAGGGAAAAAAACATGAAAGAAAAGAAAATTGAATGAAGCAAAGGAACTGAGATAAATTAATAAGTTAAGGAATTGAATATACTAAACAGAGAGGAAGTTACAAGGACAGACAGAAAAACAGGCAGGCAGTTAGACGGATAGATAACACATGCAGGCAGACATCAGAGTAACAGATAACCAATAAACAGACAGTCACAAAGAACTAACACATACAGTCTTCGCTAAAACTAACATTGGTCAGGTTTGGTCCCACAACACTGATGGCCAGGTTCACATTGGGCTCAAAGTTTTTCAAGACTCTCAGTCTAACTGGTGTCACTGCAGGAGAAACAAACATGCATTTAGTCAAACAAATTTTACATCCTCCTCCCTTTCAGTGTTCTTTGCGTCAGTGAAAGGTCCTTAATAATATCTCTGAATTTTTTAAAAGTATTTAATAGCACTGCTTGATTTATTAATATGAGTATATGAGGAGAACTGCTGTTCTCAGTAGCAGACATTTTTGCTCCAACATGTGACACAAATCAGGGAGTATTTTTCTCTTATTTCTATAGATTCATGTTCTCCACTTAATTCTCACTTTCTTTCTCTTCTGTCTTTTGTTTGTCTGTCCCTGATGAAGGCCTTGTGGCCGCAACATAGGTTTTTCCTTGTCCTTTATCTTGGTAAGACGTATTACTATTTGTGTTTTTGTTTGTTTTTTCCTTGATTTATTAATGTGGGATATAATGCCATGAATAAACATAACTATACTTCTCGGTCATAAACACAAACAACACACACAATAGTTTTACTGACTTCCAGACAATCCAAGTTTGTTTCCTGACTTTTGTAATGGGGGAGCATATGGTATGATAAAACCTTCCACTGGCCAATCATAGTCCTGTTATAAAACAGATGAAAGAGGAAAGTTACATGCAACAATCAATAACAATAAGTAATTTTTTTCCGTTGCATTTATTCTCCTAATTTTGAAACAAAAGGCACCAAAAAACTCTCCAGATCTTGCCCAATTTGGCACAAGATGGTTATCCTCCATTTTTATCCATGCCTTCTCCATCCTCTTTATCTTGTAGAATTTCATCTCTGGGTCACATGAATGTATCACATATAAATTACAAGGGGATTGACATAAGTCTTGGGCCTGACCATGAAGGAGTTACAGGAGGAAGATGAAACTTGGCACATTTAAAGTTCATCATATTTGCACTGAATGTGTGAAGTACGCGTTTGTTTCTTCAATGGGTTTTCCTGCTACGGTGCACGGCGCAATGTACCCTATTGACCGGATCTGCTGCTCCAAAGATTTGACAAAACAATGGAAAAGAAGGAGGCCAGAGCTGTGATAAAATTTCTGAAGTTTCAGGGAAAAACACCTACAGAAATACACAGGGAGATGGAACCAGTGTTTCGTGATTCTTGTCCTTCATATACTTCGGTAAAAAACTGGTGTCAACAGTTTAAGTGCGGCTGCTCAAATGTTGCTGATCTGCCAAGATCTGGTAGACCAGCTGATAAAGTTGAATATAAATGTTGATATATATATATATTGATAAAGTACTGCTGGAAGACAGGCGTCAGCCACCATCATCAGTTGATAAGATCTCTATGGTGTTGTTTGCTCCACTGTAGTGTATGGAATGTCAACTTGACCTACGCAGTGGTGTGTAGACATGGATTGAGTGTACAATGTGCGAATGATGATAAGGGTTCGTGTTGTTGACAAATGTTCTTTTCTCACACTCATGTATGACTGGAAGTCATCGACACCAACGACTGTGTACCTTTTCTAAAGTTTAATTGGACGTACACACTCGACAGCACAGATAGTGACAAATCACAGGTTGGCATAATACATCATAGTACAGTGGATAAATGGTCTTGCAATGTTACATGGGCACTCATGTAGAATAATTGTATAATGGACTGTCAGTAGCCAAGCACTCAGTATCGCCCATACATATATCATCTGACTTCACTGACTGAGCACGTCAGCTTATAAACAATATTTCAGATGGCTTCTAAACCTAATCTCGTTTAGCGACGATTCTTCAACATAATGTTCAGCACATATTTTTCCATATAATAATATTGAACCGCTAATAAAGGGTTCTCATGTGTAGCAGTGATCTCTGGACTAAACAAGCGATAATACGGGCATCCCCTTTTCTCTTCTTGAAAGTCACTACATGTTTTGGTTCCAAGATGGCTTCACTCGTGAGCTGTCACTCACGTTTGGATACAGATAATGAATCTGTCCTAAAGTTAGTCATTCATAAAACATTTCATTGCTCTGTAGATTTGATCATGAACAATTGACTGCAATCTACAGGATATAGTGCTGCTAGGAATCGAAGTCGTTTTCATCGAGTCAAATATATTCTCTTAGAGATTCAAATCGTAACTATCGAAAATGGTGGCTTCGATCGAGAGTTCATAAGAGTATCTTTGATTACCTTGGTAGAGGAAATATGAAACTGCCATTCCTTGGCAATATGAATAAACACTGGGGTAAAGCATACACGATAGGTCTAGACGACTATCACTTTCCCCACAAATACTGAGATCACTTTTTCCCGGCGACAGGCCGACATAGGAAAACACACAGTCCCTATCAGGACGAAGCCAAATCACACCACACTCTAGCGACACATCCGCCGAATAGCCTTTGACCTCTCTAGAGACAACAGAACATATAGTTCGACTTAGATATGTAAAGATATACAGATATAAGACAGACTCGTCCTACTCAGACAAACAATACACATAAATTCAGGCCATAGATATTCTGAAGCAAGAACAATCTATTATTACCCAAACAACGAATAAATCGCAGTAAAATGGATTTATCCGCGGAGTTTGATCGAAAGAGCCGACACAACTTTCAAGGGAAGTAACTCAATAATGACTTTCCCTTAAGCACTAAAAAATTACCTATGTATAATATTGTAAGATATCAAAGACTGCACGTAACAGTCTTACCACACCTCCCGGGAAAAAAAAAATGGAACATTTTTTTTTTTTGAAATACATCTAGGAGCAACGTACAATAGGCTCACAACGCATGAATAATGCGCAGATGAAAATATCAGGAATACCTATAACGCCTAATATGAGGCTAAGTCGACTTATGGAGCGACTGGTGAGAATGTGTCTCATAAACTGAGAGAAATTATTTCTCTACAAGTATATTTTTCCAGGAAGGTGTCATCAAAGTATAATACAATTCTGGCAATTACACAATGCCTAAAAAATTCATATCATCATTTCGTATTAGATATCTTAAATTTATGATTTATGAAGAAAAAATCATCAAAGCACAGCGGTGAATAAACATCAATGAACCGCTATGTAGTGATACAATCATTATATTATTAAATTACAAATGTGTATCTATCATGATATAGAAAAGGAACTACTATAGAACTAGACATATCAAGAAGTCTAAGCCCTAATAGTTATGTGGAATCATGTGGGCATCTTGACAGAATGTCTGCCATCACATTATCTGATCCACGAATAGCTCGCACAGAGAAATGAAAAGGTTGAAGAGCAATTGCATATCGAGTAGACCTCGAGCTCTTCAAATTCTTACTCTGTATAGCAGTAAGAGCTTTTTGGTCGGTTTCTACTATGAAATGTGCGCCTAGAAGGAATCTCTGTAGTTTGAGGATCGACCAAACCATAGCTAATAGCTCACGGTCTAAAACCGAATAATTCCTTTCTGCCGCATTAAGTTTTCTGGAAATATACATTACAGGATGCAGAGTTCCAGAGTACTCTTGCATTAGTGCCGCTCCAATCCCAGTGGATGAAGCGTCACTACGAAGAACGAATGTCTTATCTTTAGTGGGTAGCACTAAAATAGGTGGTGTTGAAAACAGTGTTTTAATCTTATCCAGAGAGCATTGGCATTCCTGAGACCAGTGGACCACATTAGGCGAACCTTTCTTTAGAAGTGTTGAGAGAGGTGCCATGATAGAGGATAGATTCTGAATGAATCTGCCATAAAATTGAATAAGACCTAACAGACTTCTCACCTGTTTTTTAGTCTTAGGGATTGAGATGTTAAGTATCTTACTAGTATTATGGTCCTCTGTCTTTAGGAAACCATGACCAACTCGGTGGCCTAGGAAAGAAATTTCGCTAAAACCAATATAGGCTTTAGAGGGTTTCGCTGTCAGGTTGTGCTCACGCAAAGTAGACAGCAATTCATCTAACCCTGAATAGTGATCTTCCCAAGTATCGCTGAAAAGACAGATGTCGTCTAGATATGCAATGACATCTGACCGATAAGATAGGATTCGGCGCATCATGCGTACGAACGTAGCTGGTGCGTTCATAAGACCGAAAGGCATAAAATTCCATTGGAACAAACCTCTAGGTGTTGAAAAAGCCGTGAGAGGTTTGGCGCGTTCAGATAAAGGAACTTGCCAATATCCTTTAGACAAATCAAGTTTAGTGAAAAAATGAGATTTGGAGAGTCGAGTAAGTAGCTCTTCCAGTAAAGGCATAGGTTCGGCATCGAACTTCGTTACTTGATTCAATTTTCGATAGTCAACGCAAAGACGTATGTTATTGTCTTTTTTACGCACAATAACCATCGGCGAAGAATATGCAGAGGTGGATGGTTCGATTATTTTCAAATCTATCATCTCATCCAACTCTTTCTCGACCTGTGCTTGAAAATGTATAGGTATAGGATAAGGTCTAACCCTAATAGGAGTATGGTCAGTTAGAACAATGTCATGTTGAATGACATTCGTTTGTCCAGGGATGTCAGTGAGTACATCCTGAAATGTTTGCAACATAGTTGAAACTTGTCGCTGTTCTCCTAGAGACAAATCAGGAGAGACAGTAACGTTCTTCCATGATTCACTGGAATGAAGTGGGATCATTGGAAGAGGAAGATTTACATCTGAAAAACTTGTTTCCTCATCCTGTATCACGGACAGTGATGAGTAATGACCATGTTGTACTGGAGAATTGTCCGTTGCTTGGAAAATGGGTTGCAAATAATCCGGACGTTCATGGAATTCAGTAAGCATATTGATGTGGAAGGTTTTATGCTTCCCATCAATATCGACAATATAGTCGACATCGGAAATTTTCGATATTATATCGTACGGACCTTTCCAAGAAATAAGTAATCTGTTTTCCCTACAAGGTAGTAATACAAATGCTTTGTCACCAGGACAAAGTTGTCGTAAGCATCTCTTCTTATTGGCAAATTGCCTTGCCTTCTGTTTCGCAAATTCAGAAGAAGAAGTTGCTAATTTGCATGCTTCGATAATTTTTTGTCTCAACGCGATGACATATTCGTAGGATGACTTTGTGTCATCGTCAATATTGTCAGATGTTATGAGATCGTGAAGCAACGACATAGGGCCACGCGGACGCGCGCCAAAGACGAGTTCAAAGGGAGAAAATCCCGTATGTTCATTGGGTACCTCTCTGTAAGCGAAGAGGGCCGCAGGTAAAACTCTGTCCCAGTCTTGAGGATGATCCTCAGTTATCTTCCCCAGTAAGTTTTTAAGTGTTCTATTAAGGCGTTCGACCATACCATTAGACATTGGATGGTAGATACTACTTAAAGATCTATCTATCTGCAGAGTAGACATTACTTGAGACATGGTATCTGATATTAGTTGGGTGCCATGGTCTGACAATATCTCTCCGGGGAACCCCAGACGAGAAAATATAAGCCAAAGAGCATCTGCAATATCAGCAGTAGTAATGCTCTTCAGAGGAATAGCCTCTGGCCAACGTGTGCACATATCAACACACGTCAAGATAAACTGATGTCCTCTGGCAGACTTGATCTTAAATGGACCAATAATGTCTATGGCCATTTTTTGAAACGGCCGAATAGGAATGTCCGCCGCCTGAATGGGTGCAGCATGCCGTGGACCTTTGGATTTAACTTCCTGACATACTTTACAAGATCGACAATAAATCCGTATGTCCTTGTTTACCAATGGCCAAAAGAAAGCCGCAAGGACTCTTGACTTAGTACGGGAAAAACCCATGTGTCCAGCACACTGAGAGTCGTGAGCGTGCTGCAAAATTTTAACTCTCAAATTCTTGGGAACCAGGATTTGAGAATGACTTGACGTAATGGAGTCTTGAACCATACGTACAAGTACGCCATTCTTCTTTGTAATCCACGATTTACGACTTGTGTCTTTATTCGGATCACCTTTAGTTGCAAGAATGAAGAATTTCTTCAGAGTGGGATCATCTTCTTGCTGTTTTATAAACGAGTCACGAGAAATTACCAAGGGATTATCTTGGTTATGCACTTCATTATCTTCAGTAGATGAAGTTTGAGGCATATTAAGAGCCTGAGCTCTAGTGACTACAGCGTTAGCAATCTGCATGTTTTGCCTTTCCCACGTGGAAATTTGTTGCGGAGTGCATTCCTTGACTCCATGAATGCGACCGATGATGAGGTCAGCGATCGGATTCGGAAGAAGACATGCGTGTACATCTCCTGTAAAGAAAGGAGTAGCAATCCTAATGATAGCAGTAGAGTATTTCTCTAATGTGCCGCCAAATGTTACACATTTGACTACTTGTCCAGTGGCAGGGGAAGGATCTACGAGTGACTGCCTAACACCAATTGTGGTGCATCCAGAATCAAATAGCACAGAGACTGGATTGTTATTCACTAAACCCTTATGTAAGACAAGAGAACCTCTTCCATCATGCGCGACTGATGCTGGAAGAGCAGGAAGAGGATGGCCACAGCTTAAAGTAGACACTGTGGTTGGCTCAAATAACGTTTTGCATTGGGGGCACTGAGATGCTCTCCCAAAATCAAAAGCGGCACATGCCATATTACTAGCATCATTATTATCTTTACTCTGTTTATAGGCTTCATGGGACTCTTGTTGTGCAGAGTTTGCCTGAAAATGTGGTTTATGTCTTTTGTTTTGAGATCTACCTCGGTTATTATCACCTCTGTAGTTATTGTTACCTCTATTGTAACCCCTATTTGGGTTTGAGTCATAGTTCCCTTGGTTACCATTATCATATTCATTATAATGAGTATCTCTGTAATTATGATCTTGTTGACTCCAAGACGGATAACCCTGATAGTTTCTATAATTACTTCCTCTACGGAAATTCCTATAATTATGACCACCCCTGTGTCGAGAGCTATCAGGTCGTCTCCAGTTCTTTGAAGAAGAACCCTGAAATGATTGGTTACCTTGGTTTTGATAACTATTATGGTTACCTTTTTTATCAAATCTGTTTTGAGGTCCCTGAAATCTGTGTGAATAATTGGGATTGTATGGTGTTGCTGAAGCAACTGGCATACTCTCCTTAATCTTAGTGTTGCCAAAAGTCACGTCGGGGTGTGCAGTGACATATTGGGAACAATATTCTTCCATTTCTTTTAGAGATTTGGGTTTACGCTCATGTATAAATTCAAGGAAAGGTTTGTTCACACATGACATAATCTTATCTCTGAGCAACAAATCCATAAGTCCTTCATACGTTTTTTCTGTTTTGGAAAGCTCAATCCAACGATCAACTGTGAGACGTGCCTTTGCAGTGAATTCTGAGAATTCTACACCCGTCTCAGGTACCATCGTTTTAAATAAAAGGCGATAGCCTTCCTCACTTAGCTGATATTTTTTTATCAAAGCCGCCCTAATGACATCATAATTATCCTTATCTGCTTCTCCTACAAGGCATAATCTAGTCAAAGATTCACCTTTCAAGTTTTCTGATAATTGATTAGCGTATTGTGATTTATCCACATTATGTGTACGACAAGAACGTTCAAATCTATCCAGCCAGAATGTAATATCGTCACTGGACTGATTGAACGGTGGAACCTTAACCTTGTAAGTAGAAGGTTTACCATTACCACTAGATGCCTGATTAACATTACTCATACTTGTCAATCTCAATTTCTCCAACTCAAATTCATGTTCTCTTATTGCTTTTTTTTCTTCAGCCTCTCTGTCTAATCTTTTTTGTTCAGCTTCCCTGTCTAATCTTTTTTGTTCAGCTTCCCTGTCTAATCTTTTTTGTTCAGCTTCACTGTCTAATCTTTTTTGTTCAGCCGCAGCTTCTCTTTCTAATTTTTTTTGTTCAGCTTCACTGTCTAATCTTTTTTGTTCAGCCGCAGCTTCTCTTTCCAATTTTTTTTGTTCAGCTTCAAATCTCCTTTCCTCTACCTGCATCTGCAATTTCTTTTGTTCAGCAGCAGCCTCAGCTTCTTTTTCTAATCTTTTCTCTCTAATCTTTTCTCTTCCGCCATAGCTTTTCTTTCTTCTGCAGCTAATCTTTTCTCTTCTGCAGCTAATGCTTTGTCATATTGAGCAACTGCCCATTGTTCTAATTGTTGACCAGTCTTATCAAGGGCTTTCCCTTGTGTAATGAAGTAATCTAAAGTAGACATGATGTCTAACAATAATACTAATCACCTGAATCAATAATAATACCACAAGTTCTCAATGACTTGATTAATCAGTATACTATCCCAATATCTGTGGGTCTCAAGCCTTTAATAAGGTCTTGTATAATAGTAATAATAATCAGGTACTGGTTTATACCATAATCCAAGTGCAGTGCACAGGCAATTGTGTCTTATGAAATATACCTATATAAAACATATGTCAACCAACAGAATACATAAAGTACAAATAGGACTGACAATACAAGAACGTTTGCAGAAATCAAAATAAATCAAATAGGGAAATCAATGAAAATAATCACTGAATCTGCAAAGAATAACAACACAAATGACGTCACAATATATGAATATAAATTGTGAATAGAACTGAAAGATAGAAAAGGTTAGACCAACAAATTACAAACAAATCAAAACAAAACTAAAGAACAAAGAAATATTACAAAAATAACAATAATTACAGACTTCACAGCTAACACAAAAGCAACAGTTGTCGCAGCAAATTTTCAATCAAGAAAATTGCACCTATAGAAAACGCCCACAACGGACCCTCTATGACGTGGGATATTCTGTTGTGAGGACGCCGCCCAACCTTAAACACAACCCGCTGACATAGAAACTAACATACTATACAAACAAATAACATGTAAACATAAATATATATAAATTATGTGTATGATAGTATGTGTTGCAAAATAGGCTCAGTTTTACAGTAATGGCAAAGTTATTTTTATGAAAATAAACAAACTGCCACTTTATTCAATTAAACATTCTGGCCTTAAATATTAAAGTTCATATATGGAAAACAAGAAGATCCATCGATGAAGATAGGACTTCTTAGTTCACTAATACTGTCTTCCTGTTAACATTGACAAGAATTGATCCAACTGTTCTGTGAAACTCTGTAATGTCTAATGTAAAAAATGTCAACAACGCTGACCTACATACCGCATTCACTTGACAGGTCACGTGACGAAGTGTTGACAAAGAGCAAACCAATACTGCAAGTGTGTCGTATCAGCCACAGGAAACGGTCTGGTATCGGTAATCTGTTGACTTCTGAACTTCTGCGAGGTCAAACCCAGAAAGCTGGTCCACCAGTTGATAAAGTTGAATATAAATGTTGATATATATATATATTGATAAAGTACTGCTGGAAGACAGGCGTCAGCCACCATCATCAGTTGATAAGATCTCTATGGTGGTGTTTGCTCCACTGTAGTGTATGGAATGTCAACTTGACCTACGCAGTGGTGTGTAGACATGGATTGAGTGTACAATGTGCGAATGATGATAAGGGTTCGTGTTGTTGACAAATGTTCTTTTCTCACACTCATGTATGACTGGAAGTCATCGACACCAACGACTGTGTACCTTTTCTAAAGTTTAATTGGACGTACACACTCGACAGCACAGATAGTGACAAATCACAGGTTGGCATAATACATCATAGTACAGTGGATAAATGGTCTTGCAATGTTACATGGGCACTCATGTAGAATAATTGTATAATGGACTGTCAGTAGCCAAGCACTCAGTATCGCCCATACATATATCATCTGACTTCACTGACTGAGCACGTCAGCTTATAAACAATATTTCAGATGGCTTCTAAACCTAATCTCGTTTAGCGACGATTCTTCAACATAATGTTCAGCACATATTTTTTCATATAATAATATTGAACCGCTAGCAATGGGTTCTCATGTGTAGCAGTGATCTCTGGACTAAACAAGCGATAATACGGGCATCCCTTTTCTCTTCTTGAAAGTCACTACATGTTTTGGTTCCAAGATGGCTCACTCGTGAGCTGTCACTCACGTTTGGATACAGATAATGAATCTGTCCTAAAGTTAGTCATTCATAAAACATTTCATTGCTCTGTAGATTTGATCATGAACAATTGACTGCAATCTACAGGATATAGTGCTGCTAGGAATCGAAGTCGTTTTCATCGAGTCAAATATATTCTCTTAGACATTCAAATCGTAATTATCGAAAATGGTGGCTTCGATCGAGAGTTCATAAGAGTGTCTTTGATTACCTTGGTAGAGGGAATATGAAACTGCCATTCCTTGGCAATATGAATAAACACTGGGGTAAAGCATACACGATAGGTCTAGACGACTATCACTTTCCCCACAAATACTGAGATCACTTTTTCCCGGCGACAGGCCGACATAGGAAAACACACACAGTCCCTATCAGGACGAAGCCAAATCACACCACACTCTAGCGACACATCCGCTGAAGCCTTCGACCTCTCTAGAGACAACAGAACATATAGTTCGACTTAGATATGTAAAGATATACAGATATAAGACAGACTCGTCCTACTCAGACAAACAATACACATAAATTCAGGCCATAGATATTCTGAAGCAAGAACAATCTATTATTACCCAAACAACGAATAAATCGCAGTAAAATGGATTTATCCGCGGAGTTTGATCGAAAGAGCCGACACAACTTTCAAGGGAAGTAACTCAATAATGACTTTCCCTTAAGCACTAAAAAATTACCTATGTATAATATTGTAAGATATCAAAGACTGCACGTAACACCAGCCTCAGAGTGCAACGATGAAAATGCAACAAGAGTGAAGAAAATCATTGACCAGGATCGAAAAATGACAATTGTGGAGATAGCTAGTAGAGTAAAACTAAATGAAAGAAACAGTTTATAGAATTTTACACAACAGACTGAACATGAGAAAAGTGTGTGCACGCTGGGTTCCGCGACTGTTGACACGTGAACAGAAGCAAACGAGGGTAAATTGCTGTCAACAGTTGCTCAAAAAGTGTCTGTCAAAAAATTTTTTGGAGACCAAGGTGACAGTAGATGAGACTTGGGTACACCATTATGACCGGAATCCAAAATTGCCAGCATGCAATGGAAAACCCCGGGCTCCCCAACACCTGTCAAGCCGAGAGCGCAGAAATCTGCAGGAAAAGTGATGCTGACTGTTTTTTGGGATGGCAGAGGTGTCCTTTTGAAAGATTATCTGCCTCGTGGCAACACAGTTAATGGACAGTACTATGCAGATCTTCTCACCAAACTAAGAAAGGTTGTGACCAGGAAACGAGGGATAACGCGCACTAAAAATCTTCCTTAGCTTCAAGACAACGCACCCTCTCACAAAGCACGGCTTGTGCAGCTAGCAGCCAACAATTTGAATATTGAAATTCTTCCACACCCACCATATTATCCAGACTTTTTTCTATTCCCAAATCTTAAAAAAAACAGCTAAAAGGAAATAATTTTGACAGCGATGAAGAGGTTATACTGGCATGTGATTACTGGTTTAGTTTGAAAAATAGGGTGTTCTACTCCCAAGGTCTTTTCAAGGTCAAGCAGAGATGGCATAAGTGTGTCAATTCAGACGGTGGCTATATTGAAAAGGAATAAACACTATACAAAATTTCAGCTCTCTGTGACATGTCCTTCATGGTCAGGCCCAAGACTTATGTCAATCCCCTTGTGTATGTGATGCTAAGTACACAACAGCAGCCAGACAAACAGAACGTAATACTAAACACATGACCAGTCAAGAATGCAGCTGAGAACACAGATCAACAACAGTAGTCAGACAAATGGTAGGGTACTGGACATATAAAAATAGCTAGTGCATATATCATCAGTCAAGGATACTAAATGGACAATTGTAGCAAGTACAAATAATAGGTAAAACTAGAATTAGGAAGGCAGAATATCAGGGAACCTAAATGACAGGAGCAATTATACAAGTAAAGAATGCTAAACAAACAAATGTAACCAGCACACACACTAAGGGAGACT